>DF239581.1:8796-49499 GCA_000507305.1 Breviolum minutum Mf 1.05b.01 | reverse complement strand
ACAAATGATGTATATATATATAATAATATAAATAATAATAATAATATAATAATAATAATAATAATAATAATAATAATAATATAATAATAATAATAATATATATATATATATACAACAATATATTTAATATATATATTTATATATATACATATGTATATATATATGATGTATATAAATACTACATTGCTTAAATATCACCCCCCCGGAAAGAGTTGAGTATCACCTTACAGTAACCCACAAAAAAAAACCTCACAACCCATCAGGCAGGACCTGCAGTTTGTCTCGGCGTGGAGATCCTTTTTTTCTTTTGACCCGTGGGAGATTGGAGATAATTCCTTTACAGGGCTCATCTGAAAAAATACGGATGTTTCCGAAAATAGTGGTACCCCCAAATCATCCATTTTAATAGGGTTTTCCATTATAAACCATCCATTTTGGGGTATCCCTATTTTTGGAAACACCCATACCCTCCCTGAAACTAACAGATCTAACAGTTCGCCCCTGGAAATATACTATCCCAAAAAGGAAACGTCGGCATCGTATTCCAACCATCCATTTTCAGGTTCGAACTGTTAGTTTCAGGGAGGGTAGGGATCCCATCCCATCCCAAGAATGTTTACGAAAATCAGTTCGTTTTCTTGTTGCTGGTATTTCAAGTCACTTGGTTTCAATATTTGTCAAATTGGATCATCTCACCAGAGGGATGACAAAAACACATGTTTGAAATCACCACCTATTAGTAGGTTACTAACCCAAACAATGCACTAGTACAATTGTAATACCTCAAATTACCATACGTTTTAGCATCAAGTTAGATCGACCCCCAAATGGGTATAGTTGAATGACCCCTGAAAAAAGGTACTGCAAGTGATGATTCTGGGTAAACCATGGACATGGCGTAGATTTTTTGTCGGGGCCTAAACTACCTCTTGATGGTAGAGTGATGTATACCGACAGAAAACATTGCAAAACAGCTTGGAACATCATTCATATGCTGCAATCATTTGCCCACAAGACTAGGTCATGCTTCGTGCAAATGGATGACAGTCTAAGGCCTTTGCCGCGAAAGACACTTTAAGATACAACAAGGAGAAGTGTTTGAACGAAGAAATGGTGGGGCAAAGGCTCAAAAGAGTCTGCTGCGTTGGTTTCTCCCTTTGATGAGTTATTGTGTCCTGATGGCTGAAAGTTTAACTATCATCTCACGTGCAATATTTTGCGTTTTTCCGTCTGAGTTTACAGATTCTGGGAAACTTCAGTTGCATTTTGTTCTGATAGTTCTGTTTTCCGGTTTGAGTTGCGGTGACATGTGGCTGGCCAGCCGCAAATTTATACAAATTTACTTTTTGCGTCAAATCCTGAAAGAAATCTGTTCATTTCAGCCCCTCCTTCTTGATATGCCACTGGATATCCATAAGCTTTTCGATCATCCACACGCCTCAAGGACCAACAGCCCAACAGCGACATGACGGAGTGCACTGGAGGCTGAATTGAATATGAATAATGCTTACATATTCATATCATCACTGGTTGGTGGTTTCAACCAATCTGAAAAAATATCAGTCAAAATGGTAATCTTCCCCAAATAGGGGGTGAAAATAAAAAACATTTGAAAAGAACCACCCAGATCATGATTGAAGAGGAAAGAATCCTGTAAGCTACTCTGTGCAACATGTGGGCTGGCAGGAAATTCCACCCTGAAAATATAGACCTAGACCCCAACTGACCTCTATTTTTGAAGGTCAACCCTCCAAAAACAAGGCCTAAACTCCAACCAAAACAAGGGGCCCCATTTGGGTTCCAGGGAGTATACATACGAATATGGGATCATATCTGCTTGGGTGCTGAATTTCACCCCCCACCTTGTAGCGACCCTCTAAACAGCTCATTTAACTCATCACGAGCAAAAAACAGCCCATAGGTGGATACACCCCTGAAATTTAACATGGAACCTGAAAAGAAGTCCCTGGAAAAGGAGATTCCTTTTGGAAACCATCATTTTCAGGTTCCATGTTAAATTTCTAGGGAGTATAATAAATGATCTCCTCTTGGACCTCTTTTACAAATTCCCAGCTGGATATCTTTTTACTACCGGGGGTCTGCCCCCGGGGGGAATACCCTTCCGTTGAGTGCAAGCCATGCCACCTCAGGATCACAGGTGCAGCTGGGTTCATGGTGTAGCGCATCTTCTCCTCCCATCGCTGATATCATTTAAGCCAGGGATTCTGTTTCCCTAGGGATCCAATCAACTTCTGAGAATGGTCATGGAGCCTAAATACCTTGCTGCTAAGGAGGTGACTACTGTATAAACCCCAATCATCAGCTGAGAATATGACTGGATGCCTAGGGTTTGGGAAGTTTGTATAAATTTCTGAGATTTTGGAAAGTCCGCTTTGAAATTCAGGAGTTCAGTAAGTTAATATAATATTTAATATACTTAATGCTCTCAAAAGACTATTAAGAGAAAGACAGAGCGCCATTTGCGATCTCAAAGAGACTTAAAGGAGCTATAGGTATAAGTCTGCACACCATAGGATTGCTTGAAATCATTCTAAAATGAGTTGTTTCACCACGACGATCATCCCTAAAGTCATCTTGCAGGTAGTACCGTCAAAGGAATGCTCTAGATGACCTCTAGGAATCTTGATACCTTTTTGTAGAACAACGAACCTATAGCCGATACTACAGCCGATATACACGTTATTATGCCGCTAATTAATTGGGCGGCAAGAAGCATCCCATAAGCATAGGATCTTCCGAAAGTGCCAGCCCAAGTAAGAATTGACACTTCAATTTCCTTTATTAAGAATATCATTTTATACATGTGCTAGTTATGATTATCCCTGAAACCATCCTAAAATACATTTCCAATACAGTAGTGGAAAAAAGTACATGGCACAGTCCCTATACATATTGGTTTTTATGGGCCCTTTACTAACCTACCTTTTTGGGGCTGTGCCATGTATTTTGACCATAAGGTATCCCCAGAATTCCTTGTTGTTTTGGAACAATTTCCTGTCAATCCGTCAATCCGCGGCTCCGGCTCCTCTCTCCAGCTGCTCCAATCTGGGGCACGAAAAGTCATGTCTCGCCCCAAAACGAAATCATGGGTAACAAAAAGCTATAGGGTAAAGAATCACTAAGTTGGAGGGTGTTTCCTTAAGTGGTGGTGCCCCCAAAACACCCCAAATTGATCATATTTAGTAGGAAAACCCATGGTTGTTGGGTACCACCATTTTAGGAACCCCCCTGGTGGTTTCAACCCCTTTGAAACTTATTAGTCAAAGTAGATTCCATTTCGCCTGGGAACGGTAGGGGTGAATATTAAAACAAAAAATTGAAGTTTCACCACCCAGTAATATCGCTCCACCATTTTTTTGGTTGGGGCCTACATGCCCAGGATGCAATTTTAAACGCAGACTTTGGTGTGAAAAAACCGCCGTGTTTTGGTGGAAGGTGAAGCCCTAAGGGTCTTACCTTGGGGAAAAAACGTCGACTGAAGTCTACTGTATACTGGCAAAAGCAATGACGATCTCCTTCTCAGACTTGGCAAGTCTGATGTGAACTGAAGATGAAACATTTGTTTTTTTGGATCTACCATCTTAAAATAGATAAGGTGCTACCCGGAAAAAAGATCGTAGCAATAACTAAGGTCGACAATTTAGGCAGACTACATGTCACATAGGTCTACTGTTACATATTTCATTCGCTCAGCTCCATATTCATGAGAATTCTAGGAGATTTCCTTCACCCAAAAAATACCTTTCCAGCTGACATTTGGTTGGGTCACCACTCGTATGATCTACACACACACACACGTAAATATGTCATATCTCATGTATAGCAACAAAAATCATAAACATATACGAATAAATTTCATAGTCATATTAAATTAGATAACGTATACTTTATAATATTTCGAAACAACATCATAAATATAAACACTCAATATATTATCTAGTTGGTGGTTTCAACCAACCCCTTTGAAAATATATGCTAGTCAAAATGGGAAGGATCGGGGTGAAAACAAAAAATAATTGAAACCACAACCTATAGGTGATATGATATATAGTCCTCGAACCTTTTTGTCCTCTATTTTGGCTTTGAACCCTCCAAAAGAAGGCCCTTTTCCATTCAAAACAAGGGGCCCCATTTGGGGTCCTAGTTATCATGCTAAACATGTTCCCTTCAGATCACTTGAAACTAAGCTTCAAACCCAAGACTTTACGTGGCCGGTGAGGTGTGCTGCCATCCACATAGCCATTACCACCTGGCTGTTGGAACACCCGAAACATGGTTGGAACCTGGTCCCTCCATTTTTAGGGCCCCGAAATGTCAGTTTCAGGGAGCCTAGATTTCAGGGATTCGGTGATTTAGTGATTTTATGTCTGAACAAATCTGAGTCAACGGATACATATTCCAAAGCTATTTAGGATACCTAGTTGGTGGTTTCAACCCCTTTGAAAAATATTAGTCAAAATAGGAATCTTCCCCAAATAGGGATGAAAATAAAACATATTTGAAACCACAACCTAGATACGTATCCAACATGGATTCATATTTCAAAGCTATTTAGGATACATATTCCAAAGCTATTTAGGATACATATTCCAAAGCTAATTAGGATACATATTCCAAAGCTATTTAGGATACATATTCCAAAGCTATTTAGGATACATATTCCAAAGCTATTTAGGATACATATTCCAAAGCTATTTAGGATACATATTCCAAAGCTAATTAGGATACATATTCCAAAGCTATTTAGGATACATATTCCAAAGCTATTTAGGATACATATTCCAAAGCTATCTTAAGATACATATTCCAAAGCTATCTTAAGATACATATTCCAAACTGGAACCTGAACAAGATATCCCATTTTTACGGGGCTATTCGCTTCGTTCGTTTTTTTAGGATAACTTGGGCGCCTAAACACTGCAACATACTGAAGGTTAATAAGGGTTCCCTTTAACCCACCGTTGCAGGGTTTTCGCAACCTTAAAGGGTAAGTACATACCACAAATGAACACACACACACACACACTCACAAAGAACATGACACATCTGGTGATGTTTCAAAAGCCATGCATGTTTCGCACTCTTTTCGAGGTTTTCGTACAAGTCCTAATCTTTCTTGTTTACGCACTTGGGCCACTTGGGACATCCTAGTTGACGGGGGTATCTTCCTACTTCCTGGCGGCGAAAAAACTACCACCGGACCTGTGAATGGACAAAATCCTGCATCAGTGGGGATGGTCAAATATCGACCGACCCAAGAATTTTCGACTGTCATTGTAGGAAATGTGATTCAAACTAAAATGTGAAAATTATATGATTCCATCAAAAATTGAAATCCCAACGGACTCCGTTCAGTAAGTTGCGATCGAGCTATTAGATACTCAGGTTTAGGGGTCGGTTCAGTGGGTCCTGGAATGATGTCTCAAGTTAGATTTCATCTGCTCATGACTTCACACTTCTATATACATCCATCTAAACATTTTTTTTCAGCATCGCTGTCATCATTTCTAAAAACAGTTGAGTTCAAGCCATGTGTTCGAACATACAAGTCACATTATATATCCTTCAATCTAAACCTGAAGGTCTCTTGACCCCATTGGATTGTTTCAATTCGAGGGGATTTAAAGGATGACAAAAAGCAACTCCCCCAAAACACACATCGCACAATTCAGTGAGGTCCACAAGATATGTATAGATGCATTGCCGGCCTAAAGTATGGAACATAATCGTCATTTTGTATCAAGGTACACCTCCGGGTTTTCAGAAAATGGCACAGGAAACACCATGTATTGGTTGAAATATAAGCCCTGTATTAGCCTACCTTTTGGGGCTGTTGATCGTCATGTACTTTGACCATCGGGTGCTTCCGTGCTTCCCAACCTCGTAGCGTGGGCGCTTGCGGCACCAACGGAACCGGTGCCTCCGGTTTTTTGCGCAAGGTAGGAACCCAAACGAAGTCATGGTTTGATGAAGTTCCAAATGACTTTAAGGATGTCGGTTTTGCAAGTTAAGTCATATAAATCATATCATAAATTTGCGGGTCTAAGTGGATTAGCTCACACACTTCAAATGGACGTTTGGGTTGTGAGTTGCCTTCGAAACCGAACCGATCCTGAATTCCAACTAAGCATGGTACCCTTTCACCCATGATCTTCCAACCACACTTCCAGATCTGGAGGAGTTTTGAATGGAGAAGTGGATAATGTCTTTGCTTAAACACATCAAGCTGCCATACTCATACGTATGACTCATATAAAATCAGGATATGTATTTGATATACAACACAGGAAACTGTTTCAACATCCCATCTCTAGTAGTACTGGTTGGTTTCAATAACCAACCCAATTGAAAAACTATTCTCCTTAAAATTGGGAATCTTCCAAATAGGGGTGAATGAAAATATACAAAATCCTTGAAACCACGACCTGTAGTGTTTTTTACAACTCTTCAGAAAACTACCCACAGATTTCCCCCCAAAAAGAAAAGCCGAAGGAAAAATCACCACAAACATAATCTCTACCCCAAATGAAAGCGGATTTTTTTCGCAACAATAACGTTCTGTTTTCATTTTGTTTCCCACTTTTGTTTCCGGGTTGAGCCTGAGCCTTCATGGCGTCGACCCGTTTGGTCCACCTTTTTCAAGATCCGGGATGATTTGATTCGGTGGGATTTTCTTCGGCTGTAAAACGTCGACTCGAAACGAACTTGAATGGGAAAATCATATATTTGAAATCATTTGATCGGTCGGGGTAGTCACCAAAAATTTGGGCAGACTATGAATCTTATCTAAGCATATGATGTATATATAAAAAACATATGTGTAGATATATTATATGTACAGTAAATTCAAAAACAGCCAACCTAATTTTTACCCCCCAAAACAGCTGGCATCTTTTAAAGTGGTGCTTGGAAGCCAATAAAAAGGTAGCTTCTATACAGCATTGACATTGCATAGTCCGTATATGTGTAACAAAAATATATCGCCCTGGACCCTCCTTTCGGGGTGCCAAATGGATGTGAGTTGGGGTGCCATTTTTCGCAACCCCTTTAGGGTGAAAAAAACACCACCCATTGGAAATGGCTGGACTGTATATGCATTGTATATACAATTTTATCTCGTGCAAGCCTTTGCAATTGTTTGAGACTTCAGCAACTATAGAAGAAGGCCCACAATCATAGGGATTTGGATTGAGACAATGAAAATATATGAATTTTTCATACCTGGCTAGGTTTGAATTTCATACCTAAACTATCACAGGTGAGAACCTATCCATCACAGATCCTAAATGCCTGATTTATTTTTTGCTTCATGGTTTCACCCTCACTTCCCTGACCTTACATGCTTATCTTGAAGAGACGTGGCGTGCCTTGAGGATGGTGGTTTCAGAGGCACACTACCAGAACTGGTCCATATAGATTTTTTCCCACACACTAAACTACCAATCACAACCTCCAATCAACCCTTTGTCAAAATTGAGGCCGTTGACAAACGGAAACCGCTGCGTTTTGTTTTAGACTGGCTGCAAGACACGGTGCGAGTCATTGACATTTGGCAAATTGAACACGGCAAGTCGTTGAACGAGTCCCGACGATCCGAAGCCCGTTCAAGTCTTGTGATTTCGAAAATCTGGAACTTTGTTCCTCTGTACCCAGAGTGTTGCTATACAACACTCTTTAATAGGGATTATTGTGCTTCGTTATAGGAATCCCTATCAACATGGAAAGATCATGTATATATATATATATGTATGTATATGTATATGCAGTAAAACAAGATTCTCCATATGAGTTTTGATTTTTTTCCCTTCATATTTTAAATGGACGTATGGCAACCCTTCCGCAGGCCCTTCCGCGCAGCTTCCGCGACCTGCATTTTTGCTTCCGCGAGAGCAAGTTCAAAACAGCAGCTTCCGCGAGCTTCCGCGGAGTAGATTTTTTTGGGATTTTTCTAGAAGTGCTTCCGCGGTCACACGGGGAGCTTCCGCGAAAGCTTTATCTAGGGGTTGCGTGGAAGTCTGTTATTTGTATTTTAGGATGCGTGAACATGGGTGAACCATTTTTCATGATCCCATCTTCCATACAGACGGGCTCGGGGTCTTTCAGTGCCTCCGCGTGAAAGGTTTGCTTCCGCAAAGCTTCCGCGAGGCTTCCGCAAAGAATATGAACACTTTAACCAACAACATACTAAGACCGTTGCCAGCTTGTGTTTACCACGGCTCATGCAAAACAATTACATCGTATAAAGCGCAATATATGTCTATACCTACATCATCCAATGTATGCTTTTTTCCTGCTCTTTCAAAAAAAATCGTTCTTTTGTCCAACTTACACTTTTTTATGCTTCCGAGCGTTCTTTGCATTTTCATGGGTTTTAATGGTTTTTATCAGTTTTACTCTCCCATCACAACATATCACAACAAGATCAACATAGATCAACTCTTTACAGTTCCTTCAACCCTTCCTAGCCATTTTCCCAGTGGATCCAACACGACCCAGCATTGAGTGGGCTTTCTCAGCACGGCCGCAGCTGCTTCAAGGCGGGCTCTTTTTAGAAGAACTTCTCTCTAGCAAATGGGCTTTCCGGCCTCGGCAGGTTGGACATGGATTTGTCAACCGCCGGTTTGGATTGGAAGGACCGTTATGGGAGATGTAGGGTGCAGGAAGTTTGGGTGCCCCACAAAAAACTATAGCACCTTTTTGTGTGGTGAGCCACAGCCACCAGTGTTCAAGGTCTTTGAGTCTAGGATCACTCAGTCAACCATGGTCTTAGATGCTGCCCTAGCCATTGACTTGGAGAAGGAAGCCCTTCTTAGATCGCGAGCCCGTGAGTTGTCTCGCCTTACTTTTTGGGCAAGTCCATCTACAGTTGGGGTTGCAAGTATGAAGTCGTGTACCCTCAACTCTCGACTACTTGAGATTACTGCCCGTTTTTGGGTGGAACGCTCTGACAAACCCCGTGCAATCCCTATTGATGACGTCAGGGAGCAGGCCTAGTTGGGGAGTTTGATTTTGTTCCACTTAATCCTGTTTTTAAAGCACATGTTTTGGCCTTTAGTTGATAAGCCATTTTACCCAAATTGGTTGATCATCATCCCAAGCTGATTCCCCTTTAGGTCGTCCATTGGCGGGAGATCATGCATCTTACACACGATGCTGCTGCTGTGAATTTGGACTCGTGGGGTATCAAACGCTTATTTTCGCATTGCCTTCGTCGTTGGCTTGCTGGGTCGAATCGTCCAAGAGATGCTTGTAGCTACAAGTTCAAGTACACATGTCATGTGGTTCTTTTGTAGTTCCTACTTGGTGCTTCCTGGGTGAAGCTTATAGCGGCGCTTTTAGTTGTACTGAGGATAATGGGGTTTTAGAACGGACGTCCCATGCCCTCCCAAAATCTACTTTGCACTTTTTAGCTAGGTACTATGGGATACACGTACAGGTGTTTACATTGTGGTTAACGATACCTTTTGTCCACCAACCCTAAAGAATACATGCACAAGTTTCATACCTTTGTCAATGGGACAGTTAGCAAAGGACCCAGCATTGAACTCTGTTTGGGATACCTTTGACTTTGCTTGGGGTGAGCCTGATGCTAATGGTGATGGTTCTACGTTTTCCGATCCTGAAGCTGACAGTGGCCCTGGTGTCCCTGCTTTGTTGGCCCTGGAGGATGGGGGTGTCTCTGACAATGAGAGTGATGGGGTCCCTTCAACGGTTCCAGAACAAACCCAAGAGGAAAGTCAGCTTCAGGATCTTGAGGTATGTCAGGATGATGGACCACCAGAAGTCATTGATAGCCCTGTTGCTCCCATCGACCTTCAACCACTTCTCCCCGACTCAGGCCGAGAAGATCCCACAGAACCCGTTTTGTCTTATGATCACTTTCACAAGTCCCCGAGCTTTGAGGGTGATGATGTTGTTGAGGGTGGTGATCAGAGCCCGAATTCCAAGCAACAGGATCCCCCACATGATCCCCCTTCTGATTCTGAGCCGCCCCAGCCTGCTTCAAGTGAAATGCCGCCGCCGCCAGCGGTTGATGCTGCATTCCTTGCACGGAAGAAGGAGGTCCAAGCCCGGATGGCAGAGTTAAGGTTGTGGTTGTTGAAATTGAGGGATTGAAATTGGATCCTAACTACAATACAGTGATATAAAGGAGGTGTTGTCAGCTGCAATGTACCGCTTAGATACCAATGTTTTAATAGTTAGTTTTTTTGCTTTTGTAACGGAAACCTTGCCCCCATTGTTTTCCCTGTTAAGGGCAAAAATGGAAGAGAAGGCGAAGCACAAGTATGATCTTCTGTGTCTTCATCGAAAGAAGAGTTCGGCTCACATTGATGGTAGCTAGACCTTTTAGTCTCTTTTTTTTTCTGGGACGTCATCACCCAAAACAAACAATTCAAAATGCATCCAAGCATCTTCAAGATTCTAAGTTGGGTTTTTGTGAGGTACGAACATCGATGTACTTGAGACATTGGAGTATACGCCTGGGTCCTCCATGCTGCCTAAGACCTTTGAGACCATTTCAGTTGAGGTGGGGGTTTGAAAAACCAAGTGAATCTTTGCAAACAAAAATAATATAAAATAATAGATGCAGTACTTCAAAAATTCAGGGTCTTTCTCCCCTAAGTTCTAGTTCCCATCTTCGAAATCTAATCTTCCTCCCCTTTTGCCACAGGATTCTCCTGATGCAAAGACTACTGGTGGCCTTGATGGCCTTCAAAGGTGGATGAAGAGGAAGAGATTCCTGCCACGCAGCCGGTTCCCCCTGAATCCGCACCTTTTGAAGATCCCAGTTTGTCAATGGATTCCCAAGTTGAACATCCCGCTGAACTGGATGGTCTGCCTGATGGTGATATTGATTTGCTCCAAGTCAAGGCCCTTTAGATTTAAAGTGGTTGGGAAGGAACGCAGGAAAATATATCCTCTTAAAGACTCTTAAATCACATCATGTAAAAGGGGTTAAACCACACAACAAAAAAAAATGTTAGCTGGAATCTGGAAGTCTAACAACTTCTCTTCCCCTGTAGGCCAACAATGTCTCTCGACGAGAGCAACAAGGGACAGATGAACATCAGCTTGAAAATGCTGACGGGGAAGTGCCAGATTCTGGGAAAGGACGTGGGCGTGGGAAAGGACAAGGGCGTGGGAAGGGCAAAGGTAAGGGCAAGGGTGTAAAGAAGTCTGAGCAGAATCAAAAGGGTGGGGTAAAGCCGTCACCAAAGAAACGTAGCAAGGCTAAGGAGGCTAAGGAAGATAAGTCTAAAGAAGATGTCAAGCCGAACAAAGTCAACAAACGGCCAGCTGCACGCAAGGTTGCTCCTGCCAAAAGCAGTGAGACCCCAGTTGAGACCCCTGTTGAGCCCGCACCGAAGGTATCCAAAACATGGGCAGGAAGGTGGATCCCTCAGGATGAAAATGGAAATGCCTTCAAGAAGTTCCAGGCAATCCGGCGAGTGTTCGATCTTTTTGTGGCAGGGAAGATGGTGCGGCCAAGTGTTGGTGCATCCCAGTTTTTCACGGTGTGTTCTGCAGCTTTCCGGGAGCAGGGCATTGATAAGGAAGGTACCACAATTGACCAATATGTTGCTGCTGGAGAGCTGCAAGTTGAGGATTTCCTGAAACTGGATAGCATCCGCACCTAGTTGATAATTGGCAATGGGTTTGCTTTAACAGTGGCAAATCTTTACCCTAAATGTCGCCTTGTTTTTCAAATTTGGCTAACAGGTCAAAAGTTGAAAGCACTATGTACTATTAATCCCCCCAGCAGCCCGAGGCACGCTGCTCAAGGAAGTAGCACAGCATGACTGAGATGATGGCAGTGGCTGAGGCATTCTGGGTCGTTCAATGTGACTCGCATTGACGTTTGCTGAGGCAAAACTTTTGTTACTGTGCTTGATTTGGAAAGCGCAAAATCTTAGAAGTCTTGATGCCCCTTTGCATGTTGGTTTTCCAACATCGCTGTCGCTGGATTCCCCAATTGAAAAAAATATCAAAACAATAACTTGAATCTAGCCTTTCATTTAAGTAGATTCTTGTTTTAAATTCCATTTTCCCGGAATGGTTGGTGGGACTCAGCGCTGGGGATGGTGAATCTTAGATGAATGGATGAGATACCCTTTGCACTTTGCACCGGCAGCAGGGTCCTTCCACGGCAGGATAGACGCATGATTTGCCCACCTGCGTGAGGAACAAAAACAATGAGACTTGATTCTTGATCCAAAATCAAAGTGTCACAGTGCGCAATACTAGAACCCAACTATAAAGTAAGTTCACATTGAGACTAAAAGCAAGTAAAGTCAGGGTCCTTGTCATAAAGCTACATTTTTCTTTCTTAGATTTCCCTAAGCTTTGAAATGTTATATTAGACCCCGGTTACCCTTACCAGATTTATGTGATGCGCAGGATGCCTCCAAAACTTCGGAGGGGGCAAACCTTCCTTGCTACGTCTGGATTTTTTGAACGTGTGGCTGGCCAAGTTACATCAAACCCAAAAACGGTTTGAGGTTTTGAACACTTGATTAGATTTGTGATTTGCCAGTTTTGATGGAAAGCAATGAGATCCATGGACAATGATTAGCACACAACAATTCCCTTTCACATTTAGCTGGGGGCTCATAGCATCTCATAGGTAACTGACTGCCTGTGCCGTCTCGCACCTCTTTAATCATGCTGAAGCCACATGTTGACCTGGCTGTGCGGCAAATGCTCGCAATGGGAGCCCCTAGAGATTCTTGTTGGTCAAGTGGATGGGAAGATCAACCCCCAATTGAATGAGAAGAATTCAAAATTTGGATTTGTTTATTTCCTTGGTTTATTCATCATGACAACATTCTTTTTCAAGGTCGTTTAAAAAACAGTTGCCATAGATTCTTTCATGGGCAAAGGTCAAGAACAAAACCAGTTTCAGCCAAACATGTTTTTACTTATGTAGCCCATTTATAAAAGCTTTACCCAAAAAGTGAAATGTGTCCTAGTTCTGTGGCTTGTATCTTTAAGCGGCTTTTGAAACTTGTCGTAAAAGGAATGTTCATTTTTGAATCTGGGGAAATTCAAGCCAAGGTCTTTTTGGTAAAATTCTGGATGAGGCATTACAATTCTCCTTCCATGAAGCCTTCGATGTTAATCACAAATCAAGAAATCCTTGGCTCTCTGGATTTGGGAGTGGTTCCGCTGGGCAAACGGAAACGTTGCAAGCCAACAACAAAAAAATACATTGATGGCTCTGGAAAGCAGCGCTATGTTGGAACGCAGTCCTTGAAGGAATCACAGAATCTTTTCATTCAATTGTTAATCTTGTTTGTTTGGGGGGATGCTACTGAATTAATGATAGTTTTCAAAAAAAAAGGTATATATGATTTCGGATGATTTCCAGTGAAGCTAAGGGTATAACCTGCCAAGTTTGCGGGTGCTATAGTGAAGCTTATTCCTGACATGAAAAAGAACTCTCCAACTCTTACAGTGAAGGTGCCCTGTCTCTTGCTAATACATTTTGTTTTTTGACTTCCTTCTCGGTTGAAAACAAGTTAGGAGCCTTTGAGCCTTTGACCCCTGGGGCTCCAATTGACTCGTCCGCTCCGAGGCTGACACGTTGACTCCGCTGCTTGAGCTTCTTGCCGTTGCACCTTCAACCGTGTGTGAAGAGGGTGATCTTGGAGAGGTCATCACGTATTTGAAAAGATCTGAGCACCTGAAACTACCACTAGATTGGTGCCCTTTTGTGTAATTAAATTTCATGTGTGAGGGTCCCAAGCACTGCTTCTTGTGGAAGTATGTGGTTTTCAACCAAGAGAATGCCGGGGGATCAACACAAGTCACATTTTCCATTTAGATCCTGAACAACAACAAAATCACACAAAAACACTAAAACAAAACAAAAACACAGAAAAACACCCAAAACACAAACATTATGAAAAAATATGAAAAAACACAATTTTTGAAACGGCGTAATTACCCAGCCAAACGGCGTACTTTCCCAGCCAAAAGGCGTTCTTTGTTTTTGATGATTTTTATCACCTCCGGATTCTCCTTGAACTGTGCTGGGGCCCCTGGTTTATCTTTACTGCACTAAATTCATGGCAGTACTTCACCTGTGGTCATTGCTGCAGAAAATACATGTCGTCAAGACTCAAAGACTTGATGTGTTTTAACAAAGGTTCATGTAGAACAACCAAGTTTGGAGATTAGTCTTTTCCAGTTCCAGGGAGAAAGCATTTGTTTGTTTCTCAAATTTCAGGGTTCAAGCTGGGGTGCGTACTTGATAATCTCATTTTGAGATGTCGGAACAACCAAAGCGTTTGCGTAGTGCTCTTTGGTCTAGTGAAACGCTGATTAAAGGGATGAAAGAAATTGCCGGACAGCCAGATGGCATCATGGCACCCAAATGGGAAGAAGAGTCTGATGTTGAGCTGGCTATGGAGTATGCTGTTTCTTGTTCATTGAACAATGAACATTTATTGTTATACAGTTATACTTATGTTTTTTCAATGTGTTCAGAAAGGCTTGTGGGATACTAAAATGAGGTACAACAATGCTTTAACTTTTAATTTCTTTAGAAGGATGTCAAAGGGGGCACGCATTATTGTACCTCTTCTAGTACCCACAAGAGTTCTGAATACATTTAATTCTTCCACCGCATGATGACTGTTATACCTTTCTTCCTGTGTATTTTGTTCATGGGTCAAGTTCGGGGACTAGATGGGATTAGATAGCTTTGAATCTTTGGAGATAGAAAAAATATTAATCCGTTGGGGCCCCCTCTGCAAACAATCCCCTGAGGCCCTCTCAGCAGAGTGCCAGCAACTCGAGGTGATGGAGAGTATTGCAACTCCCTGCCCGGGGTCGGATGATGAAAATAATCTACAGGATTGGGAAATTGCAGAACTCCTTCAAAACTCATCCCAGGTTTCGAGGCTTTATATCTTTTTTGAAATTTTTGTACGTGCCAATTGGAAGTTCAATACTATAACAATAGCTTGGCACAGATCTGTTATGGGTTAGCTTCCCTGACTTCAAGGTATCTGAGCAACACAGTCCTTCTATTGCTTCTCTTGATGAGTATGGATATGACTTGCCTGGAGAACATGAAGGCCTAGAAGGTTTTGCTGACCCTGAAGCTGAGACTCTTCCAGGGACCCCAGAAATTCCAAATGTTGCAGTCACCGGTCCAGATGCAGTTGCATCGGGTCCTATTGAAAATAGCGGTTCAAATGGCTCTAAGACTGGTGATGGAACAACATGTGGTGGTTCCCACAAAAAGATCCTTTAGCTGCAATGGGCTGTCCAAACATACCTCCACTACCATCTTAAGAGAATATATCACCATCCAAGGATGTATTATTCTTTAGTTTTGTTTACTTGAAAAAACCGTTTCCTGTTGATCAAGGTCTTTGTGGTTCCCTTTCTCCTCTCTGCACTCCAAGTCCAATCTCAAGCCCAAACCTAGGATCAAAGGCCGCTTGCAACTCCTTGCCGAACGCCTACGTTGGATGGTGTACCGGACATGGAGGATGTCACGGCATCGGTTCCCAAAGCAGGGGTCTTACGTATCTCCCCGGAAGCCATCCAAGCCCGAATGCGTAGGGTGTTTACCCCAAATGTCAATGGAGATTACAAGGTATCCGCTGATATTGTCAAGCAGTGGCAGGGCAAAAAGAAGGGTCGAAAATCCCTCCAACAACTTTTTCAAGCAGTTGGATTTGACACCGACGCTTTGGCTAGATTTGGTTTTGTTAGTTTGATCTCTTCCTACGGAAATATTTGGCCATCTTTTGGAATGATAGACTATGTTTGTTTAATTGTTCATGTATGGATTGTACGGGGTACTTACTTGGAGGATGCCCTCTTCCCACAACAAGCTTCGGGTATCTTGTGGAATGATAGGCTATGTGTGCCAAAAGTGTTCGCATGTATGGTTAAGCACTTAGACAATGCCCTCTTCCCAAAAACCATCTTCGGGTATCTTTTGGAATGATTGTGTGTTGGCTTGTTTTTTCAATCGCTGACCCTTGAATAGTGGGTGAGTGTTTGTTCATGTATGGCTGATATACTTGGGCGATCTAATTGGGAAAGAAAATCTTTGGATGGTGGATAAACTGTTTCAAAAAATCCGAGGATGCATTCATTGAAGAATGTGAACTTATTAGATCCGATATGCTGGAGAACGACTTAGATATACAGGGGCAGTTCGCATCTGAACAACAAATGCGTGATGAGTTTGGATGGACAGAGACTCTCGTCTTTACAACATGGTCGAAACATCAGGCCTTTCCGAATTTTTTCATTGCAGGAAAACAAAGTAAATGACCACAAGTTACTAGCTATTTTCAAAGACATGTGTCTTTGGGTATCTCAACCAAAAAAAGTCTAACCATAAACCCGCCCCAAGGATCAAAATCAATGCGGTCAAAGAAGAGGCACGTCGATCTCCGAAGACTCTTATGAGGATTGAAGGGGGATGCAACATTAATCTCTTTAGCCAAAACATTCCCCTGAGTTGGACTTTTTTGATTTTATGAAGAAACTTGTTTTCATCCCTCTAGGACTGACCGTTACGAAAAAAAGACCCTTTACTGGGCTGAAATCGCGGTGAAAATGAACAAGAAGTTCCTTGGCGGAAACCTTCCATACCATAATTGTATTCTACTGAGTTCAGTGTTTCCCTTTATCCCCGGTACCTTTTTTTTTACAGACTCTGGACTGCCGATAGTTTCAGTTACCATAAAACAAAAATCATTGAGAACCCATTGAAACTTTGACTTCCACTTTGATTGTTTCTCCAACATTTCAAACTTAGGCAAAAAAGTGTCATTGCTTTGAATCGCCGTATCAAGTGGAGTCAACAACCACCCAATTTCGACGACTACGGCCCTGAATGCCTCCAATCTGGAGTTATGGCTCCATTCCAGCAAGGGCCACCGCCTTTGGAGGAGCAAGCTGAGCTTAGGAAGAAACGTCCCCGATCGGAAAGTGTGGGAGGTGGTGAAACACCAAAGGCTAAGGAAGCAGTTGGTAGAACAAAGCCTGAACAGCAACAGCCTGAACAACAAGGTTTCTTAAATTATGTTGGCAAGGTTTCGGCCCCGAATATATATATTTCAAATCAAAAGGTGTTGGCAATTTCTCTAACTTGACTCCTGCCAACTTGTCTTCAGTAACTTGGAACAATTGAGGCGATGATGCTAGCGACTCTGAAGCAAGTATCGATCCAGAGGAAGATGCACGTGAAGAGTATGCAAGCAAGATGCGCAAGAAAGCAGGTCTACCACAGATTGATGTTAATACTGTGCCAAGTACTGTTGCCACAAAGATGATGACCCTAGCCCCAACAAAAACACAGACTTTATGTTTATGTTGTTCATAGTTGTTCCACTCCTTCTATTTCCATAGGACCAACCAATCATTCCCAACCATAGAATCTTTGTTAGACACTTTTGAGCTAAGGACATGCCTGCTGAAGCGAACGGTCAAGCTGCAGGATGGCCTGGAGAGGTTCAAGGCGGCATCATCCCGTTCAGGATTGCAAGATATGAGCTTAGGCTGAAATATATATCTCACAACTTACTGTATGCCTCTTTCTCCATAGGACCCTCTGTCCCATTTTTAATTTTGATGGCTCACCGAGGATGATGAAAAAAATTGAGGGTGTCATCGAAGCTTTGAACAAGAGCCACCAAGATATCGAAACGAAGTTCAATGCGGGGATCGTTGATGGCTTCACCAAAACGTCTTTGCCTTAAAGTTTCAAATCCCCGAAGGTTTTGTCCAACGAATGGATCCTGCCACATGTTCTTAGGTCAGAGTCCGAGCTGGAAAAACTTTATCATGAAGCTAGAGAAAAGTGAGGGCCCTAACCTTGTTTTTTTTACACCTCCTAGAATCAATCCTGCACACTTCACATCCCAGGGCCGTGGAGGGCTTGAGCGTGGAAAGCCGAATGAGGCCTGCCAATAGTCTACTATAGTACAAACATAGTCTTGTCACTAATAGGTGTTTGCCCTGTGTTTCCAACAACTTCCTGGAGAAACTCCTGACCGCCAGGAGCATCATGCCGAAGGAGCCAGCAAAAGCACCACCTAAACGGCGTCAGAGTGCAAGGGCACAAAGGGCGGCAGATGGTACAGCTGCCAAAGCAAAGGCTAAGAGTAAGGCCAAAGCAAAAGCTTAAGAAGATTCAGCTAGGGATAAACCTTGTTGACATGATGTTTACAAAACATCTTTCCTTTAGCCCTTGAAATTTTGGAACGTGTACTTGGTTGATGGATGTTGATGGATATATTTTTGCATTCCCATTTGCTGAACAAGCCCTGTGTCTGGCCAAAAGAGGGGAAACTGAAAATAACGTGATTGAATTACTTATTTCAAAAACTCTTGCTCTTATGGATTCATTATGATTCATTGGTTTAATGGTGCCTGGTTTGTAGCCCCACTAGAGGCCTTCACTTTTAGGGCACCCCTGTTTTCCTAAAAGCAGGGTTTGCGGGGTTCAACTCACCATAGTGATCCTTCACTTAAAAAAAGTGAGGGCCGGCCTTTGGAAGGGCTCCATTGGTCCAAGCTTGGCGGTTGAGGAAAGTGAAACTCAAAACAACCTTGAGATCAAAATTGTGGTGAGAACAAAGTTGCAATCAAGTCAAGATGATTGGTATCCCGGTTGCTTTATCATTTACTTGGCCAATAAAGTTCTTTCACCATGGATTTTTTCCTACGTTGCCAGGGCATCCCGGCGAAGAACCACATGATGCTGATGATATCACAGCATTTGCAGAAGCAATTGCTGAGGGAGCCCTATTCTTAAGATGATCTTATTCAATGATTGAAAGAACTTGGGTTTTCTCGATGTTACTACTACTGATTCTTTGGCCCAACACTATTTTGAACCCAACTACCCAACCTCGCCTGAGGTCCCTGTGGCACATGCCCACAGCATTCGCCTCGGTGAGCATGCCACGACTGGATCTGTTCCAGCATCGGTGGCCATCAGCAAGGGATCCAACTGGAAACATAACATTTGTAGGCAAGCATGGAAGGTTTTCAAACGACGAAAGGTTGGGTGGAATGTCCCAATAAAAACGTTCAACTATGTTTGCAACGTCTCTGGTGAACAAATGGATATATCCTACATCTCTCCATGTGACTTGATGGAATACCTTATCACACATCATCCTGGGGTTTTGGTTGGGGGATTCCAATCGAGTGTTGAAAGGGCACGTCATTTGGAAGCCTTTTGGGCTGCCTTTCGCCTGCAAAACAATCACCATGTGGTCTACGAAGAACACAATTGCAACTTACAAGCAGTTATCCCCCTAGTATTTCATGGGGATGAAGGCAGAGGTAAGCGCAGGGGCAATACAGCTGTGGTATCATGTGGTGTGGCGATTGGCACGCAGTCTGTGGTGAATTCTCGCAAAAGGTCATTTGGTGAGTGTGATTGCAACCCACCAGCTTCTCTCAAACAAAAATTTGGGGGTGTCACTGGAAGGTTATCGACTGAACACAAAAAGCTTTTGCGAGTGCAGTCTACGACCATGAAAGGTCATTCTATGTTACATCGCTGGCCACTTTTTATCATTCCAAGTGTGATCCACCATGTCCATCCCAATGCGATGAAGCGACTGTTGGAACTAGTGGCGATTGACTTTAGGCGACTATTTTACGACGGGTTGACAATTTCTGGGCGAAGTTACAACTTTGCAGTCATCGCTGCTAAAGGCGATTTGAAGTGGTTTGGAAAAATTGCTCTTCAACGCAGCTGGGAAAATCAAGGGCGCATTCGTGACATACCTTGTTGTCACGAGTGTATGGGAGGGCAACCAGGGGTGCAGTGGGATGACATCATCTCAGACAGACCGGCATGGGCAGTGACAAGATTTACAGTGCGCCCCTGGTATGATCCACCTTGTATGCTGGCAGTCCCATTCTGCAAGTTGAGCCCTGAAAGGCTTTACAAAAGAGACCCATTTCATTTGACCAAAGTTGGTATCTATCGCGATGTTGTGGGGAGCATTGTGGTTTTTCTCGCCATCAAAGGCTACTTCGGGAATGTCGGTACTTTTGATTCCAAACTATCTAGTGCCCACAGCGCATTTCAACTTTATTGCAGAACAGTGAAAAAGAATCCAGCATTGAGAAGTTTTTCTCGTCGCTTGTTTATGGTTCCTCGGTTTGATGCTTACCCTTGGAGCAACACAAAGGGGTCGGACACTATGTTACTCCTTGATTGGCTGATAGTGCAATTGACTGGATGTGCTAATGACCCTCAACACATATCCCATATCCCCTCCCTGCGTTTGATGAAGGCAGTTTGTAAAGCTGCGCGGAAGGTTTTCAAAGACCTAAATGGGCACAACCTGTGGATGTGGCGGAATTGTTCGACAGTTCTGTTTCAAGACCTTCACGGTTTCATCCGGGGATACGTGGCTTTAGCTAGCATGTTTCTCAATGACCCTTTTTGTGGATTTGCTATAAAGCCAAAGCTCCATCTTCTTCGACATGCCTCTTTGGAAATTGATGAGTTGCTTTCTAATGGCGATGAATGCATGTTAAACTTCAATTGCCATAACTGCGAGATGGATGAGGACCTGATAGGTCGGGTGTGTCGGCTCAGCCGCCGGCTTGACTCCCGGTGCATTGGTGAACGCGTGCTTGCTTGTAGCTTGCTAAAAGCAGGCATCTTGTACCGTCGCTTCTTGAAACTCCACAAACTATGAAGCTCTGAGGTCCCGGCAAAAAAAGAGGGAACTCTCCGAAGCAATTTGGGATGTGGATGAGAAGTCAGGATTTGAATGCAAAGTTACAAACATTTGTTTGAATGGTTTTTTTCATGGAATGATTTCTCAAGATTCGGGTGCTACTTCATGGATTCTTTACTGGATTTGTGGTGAATCCTTTGAATTGACAAGGGTTTTATACAGCTGAAGTATCTTAAAAAATGCGGCGACGAACGCAGCGAATCCCATCAAAGTAAAGTTGAATCATGCTGAATCCATTCTACAAACATGGGTGGTCATGCCAAAACATGAAACGACCAAAGAAACATGAAAGGACCAAAAAACCATGAAACGACTAAAAAGATTGTTCTTTCAACAAAGGGCGATAATTTTGCACAACCGGATGTTCTAGGTATACGATATCTTTATATGTTGTTCATAAGAAATGTAAAAGACACAATGACAAATTCCTGCAAAACGCACTTCCGCGAAGCTTCCACATAAAAAAATGTATATATTGCTTCCGCGAGCTTCCGCGACTGCAGTACGGTGAGAGTTTTTGATTGATATGTCCAAATCCTGCATAGCGAAGATGACAGCAAAAAAAAGCGAAACTCATATAGGGTTTTGAGCACTTCTCATATTTCTCTTGTCCAAAAAACGGCGGGGGGGTGGACCTGCACAGTTTCATCCGTGTCTATTTCATCCGACCCGTTGAATTGGGCTCCAGATTTAGCTAGCCAAGAAATACCGGCTGGAAATATGTACAACAACATGCAAATATAGCATATATATTTTCAAATACCTACCTGAAACCCCTTGTTTCCTTCGTTTGAGGCTTGAATCCTCCAAGAAAGGATGTCTTTTCCAAAGAAAAGCAGTTTGGTCATCATCAAAGGGTTTCAAATATCAAAAGAGGATGGTCACAAGTCGTGCGAGCACGACATGGTGGAGCGAGGTTCACACAGAATTCCCGTTTTGTAATCTCTCTCAACATTCATGCATCATAGGAACCTTGTCTGAAAAAAACATGTGTTCTTTGTAAAGGGACTGTTTTGGTTTTGCCAAAAACCCAACAATGTCTTGACATAGAAATGTCATGAAATGTAAGTGTACTGAACAAATTCATGATGTTTGAATGTTTCAAGCCCATCTCAAAAAAAACAGAATATTTCAGCAGAGTCAAACGGGACGAATGTTCTCAAACAAAAGATTGAACATCAATATGTGGGTGTTTCCAAAAATAGTGGTACCCCCAAATCATCCATGTTAATAGGGTTTTCCATTATAAAACCATCCATTTTCGGGTACCGCTGTTATGTCTAAAACTACCACCTGCTTAGTTTGGTGAACTCTCCATATTGAACTCTCCTGAATCAAACGGTCGACCGCTCGTCTGGGAGTTTTTACTTAAAAAATGTTGTCGAGTCCTATGGCTTACAAAAAATGAAAGGTGTATACAGTACTACATACAGCATAAATGAACATGATGTTCTTGTTGATAATCATGATACAAGAATGTACTTTGAATATACAAGATATAATTCACCAGCACTATACTAGTATGTCTTCGTTATCATGAAGAGTTGGGAAAATCGCACTTCTCAGACGATGAACTCACAAGGCTTCTCTCGAAGTTTCTGCTGCCGTAGTGATTGGGAGAGCATCCGTGTCTGCGAAAAGCTTTCTTTGTTTTTGGATGTCTTTTGATGTGCGGATGTTTCAAATGCTTTTCCATCCAATAGCAATTAAGGTGTTTCTGTGACAGAGTATCAGGTATTACTAGAATCTTCCATGATTCTGGACTTCTGCCAGTAATTGGCTTATCTTCAACTCAACAACAGTTCCGCGTGGATTCTCCTCAGGAAAGAATCAGAGGCTGATCCCACCAATCAACTATTGGTTACCCACCTGAAGTTTAACAGCTCGCCCCTGAAAAGTTGCCAAAACCCAATAGGAAAGGATGGTCTTCCAACCATCATATTTCAGGGGTAAACTCGCTGTTAAACTTCAGGGGTGTACCTGGTTGGTGATTGTAAGCCAATACCAATGGGAACCCACAAGCCTCATTCCCTAAGGATCCGGTCGACCCCTCCCGTAGGGATTGAGGCTTCCAAAATCCCATCCGAAAAGAAGTCCGGAATGTAGGGGTATATATGTAATCCCTTTCTTAGGACATACAAACGGATTCTTAGGGAGTTAAAAAAAAATCATGGATTTCATGGGCACTTGGGGGTCCAAGAAGAAGATATGATTTCATAAAATACCATGTGTATCTACCTGGAAGATGTGAATGTCCTCTATCTTGAGCCTTTTTTTCCCCTTCAAAACAAGGTCTTGTTTCCAAGGTCATTTGGCTTCCAGGTATATTAAGTAAGCACAATAATTGTGTATATAAAAGCAGCTTTTCTGGAGTCTTCGTCCCGATGTAAAATTCCCATAAAAATCAAGGAGCTATACATCTATTTGAAAATCAAAGGCACAACCTGCTGCACATTCCAAGCTTTTTCATCATCCAATCCTTGCTGAAACTAAACCTGACATCTTCCGGGCAACATCTTCCGAAGTGCCAGAGAATATAAACATTTACGGCTGTAAAAATCATAGTTTTGAGTTTCCAACACTTTTTTTCAGTGAATAACAGCAGTGAAGTTCCACGGCGTTGAAGTCCTTGAAGTCAATAAAAATCTATGGGAAGTCATCAACGGTACGGTAAAAGTCTTCTTCAAATCCCTCCAATCTCTCCATATTTCCCCGTGCGAACCTCTGGAAATTGTTCATAACTTCGCGCAAAAAACAGCAGACCCGGAAGCAAAAGACCGCAGTTTTACACCATCAAGGGCGAAGTGGGCTGGCACATGACATGTGGAAATGTTCATGCTTTGCTTGGGCATACTTGGATCCACATGTCAGAGATCCATTTCTTCTAAATTCCAACTTATATAAATCGATGAATCAACAGGTGCTTCAGTGATTCATCTTTAAGTCTTGATGATTTGTACCTCAAATGTATGGCAATGGTGAGAGATTTGTCACCAGAAATCACTGAACGTCATATTTGTTGGATCCCAAATGATTTGAAGCCAAACCCGTTTTTGAGCCACAATTAAATTAAAAAAAACTCGGCCTTACTTTCCATTGAATCCTGGTTGAATATAGGGATCCACATAAATGGTTTAGATGTGATATTTTCCCCATACATAACTATAGGTAGGATTTCATCCCCTATTCAACCTCAACAACCGTTTGGGCCAATTTTTTAATTGCCCATATGGGGGTCACTTCTGCGGTAACCATCCTGAAGTGTGAGTTGAATGGTTCAATGGTATACCCTCCCTGAAACTACAATGGCACCTGAAAAATGGATGGAAGTTCGAATACTACTCTCTTTTTGGGATGGCCAGTTTACAGAAAAAAATGTTAGTTTCATGGAGGGTAGCAGGGTAGTAATCATACCGTGTTCCTTTGCGTACAATCCCATGTTCCGTGCTCCACTTCCACCTCTCGCCGATGAAAAGATCGACGGATCGAACAGGCCCCAGGAGGGCGGTGGTACGGAGGGGGTTACACGGGGGGGTCGTTTGGCGTTGTGGGAGGCCGCCCTCGGATCATGAGACTGGCAGTTGAATGAGATGTATATCTTGGCTGGCCCGCCGAAGGTCGAACCTTTGTGGCGTGCACAAATTTTTCACCGCCAAATAACCCCGTGAGACGCAAACCGTGAGAGGGGGGATGTGCGGCAACAAAAAAATTGGCATATTGCTAGTATTGCAGGCACATTTGAAGTATGGCAAATCTGTAGATCTAGAGTTCTTGCCATCCTACTAACAGCTTAATCTGCGCGCGTGATCATATCACATATCTTACGTGCACACAGCATTACATACAAAGATACTAGTTGGCACCGTACAATGGGTAAGACTACTGTACTTATAGCACATACACGTGTATATAGGAAAAAACATGTGCATGCACGACATAAACAACACTCTGCATGTTGCCATGTTGCAAATGCATTCGTCTAGCCAGCACGTATTTATAAATACGAACCTACACTTATATATTCTATAACCAAATAAATACGTATACATACATCACTGAAACTACATATGTAAACACAATGTCACCCCGGAATCCTTTCACCAGTGATAGATTGATCACTATGAAGTGGCTTGAACACTCCAGGGTACCATGGCACAATTAACATGGGATGTCGAAGCAATTTATGCCCCTACCACCAACACGATCCCTGGCATGTTATGTTTAAGGGACTCTTTAAAACGAAGCTGTTCGAAGCTGTTCAGATTCAGTTTGTACACCATTTACATCCACCAACTCCAACTATACCCACAGGATCCATGTATGGTTGATATATACCTACATGAATGGTTGATTAGTAAATGTAGTAAATGTAGGTTAATATGCCATTCATGGATCCTATGGGATATAATTTATAAGTGGAGGAAATTTTGATTTTTGGGTCTCACCTTGGAGGTTTATCAGACCAAACAAAAAAAGAAGGTCGCGAGGTTGATACAATACATGTAAAAGATTCCCGATCCTACCAATGGGCAAAGTTTAGTCGGCTTGGACTTTCAGGGTTTCAGTGTGAAGCCACCACCAAATCAACCCACATGGAACTTCTGGATGAAGGCTTAGCGTTGGCTTTGCGCCAAGATAGGTTGGCTGACCAAATGACGAAAGCTTTTAAAAACGGAGCGAATCGTTGGTCCTTCCAATGGAAGGTCGACCAAAACATTTACGGACTCCGTAGATACCCAAAGCACCTTCTCAGGAGGTATTTGGATGTCTAGGGTTTGAAGAAGCTATAGAAAAGTGTATTCGTCTCCTTTCTGTTGATGTATGTTGCCGAGACCAAAAACAGAACCTAACAAAAATGCACAATTCTCTCTCCCATTGCATCGCCTCAAAACCGAACCCATTGTATAAGAATTGAAGAACAAACACTACTGGAAATATATACAACTCGAACCATTGAAACTGCAGAAACTGAAACAACATGTACATAAGTCGACATAAAGTGAGATTAGAATATATAGAAAATAAAAAACAACATGGATCTGTCCTTGATATTCTTTGTCATGCCTTCCATCAAATTTCCCATGCACATCCCGGTAAAACGTCGCTGCGAACCAACGGCCAAACGTCCCCGGCCGGGGCCCTTCAAGGAGATGTTCAGCGCCAAAAAGGAACGTCTTGAATGGGTTGAAACAAAACAGGAAAGTCATGGTTGAAAAACCCGCAGCAAACCCTATAATTGGATGTGCTTTCTTCAAAAAATGCTTGTAATGAGTCTGGAATCTTGAAAAACTAGGAGTGTTCACGAAAAACAAAAATTTTTAAGATAAGTCCAAGAAGTTGTGTCGATGTGTCTCCTACAGATCTTGCACACACTAGTTCGCATCTAATAATTGACAACAATGTGTGTTGTGCTAGATTCATTACAAAAAAGCATCCTTGAATACCAGTCCCCCCGTCCGGGAGTCCGGAAAATGAAACTCAACACCTTCAAAACCTCTTTGCCTCGGAATCATTTTCTGGTGATATATGTGAAAAAACAAAACAGAAGCGGAACCTGAAATAAGCTGAATTTGTCGATTTTCACACGTTTACTGAGTCGAATCACTGAAAAACACCGAATCTGCTATGTTCAAGTCAGCACACTGATTCAAATTCGTATGACTGAAGTGAACCCATCACCGGTGTTGTTGGATATTGATTAATGTGATGCTTCGGAATACAGTAATTGAAAAGTAGATGGCACAAGTACCTACATATTGGTTTATAAGGACCCCTTACTAACTTACCTTTTGGTATCGGCAAGCCGGCAAGCCATCTATTTTGACCTTAAGGTAAAGAGTTTGGCCAAAACTATTCAAAACATCCTGAATTGGTTTGATTGGATGTTTCTGAATCATAAGCAGTTCGGGATCTGAACGGGCCACAACATCGAAAACATAAACCCATAGGATCCATGGGACTGGTATATTTACCTACATTTACCATTTTTCACCATTAAAAACAACCAAATGTAGGTAAATATACCATACATGGATCCTATGGGAAATACTACATAAAATTTCAGTAACTCTTTGCCTTTTAACTTCTTTGACTCTAGCCTTACTTTTCTGAGATGACTCTCTAAAACATATTTTGGGACGGAGGGGATTCGACACAAACCCCCCATCAGCGAAGCGAAAAAAAAAGATCCAAATGTTCAAGGCATGGTAGCGTCACCTACAATGACAATAAGTCAATTGAAGAACACTACCCAGGTTCTTCCGAGTGACCTTTTTGGGATGGTTAAGTGACCTTTCCGGGGGTGAAGTGACCTCCATTTGGGTGATCAAAAGGTCACTTGGAAGAAGCTGGTACTATAAAAACAGATACATGTAAACTATTGGTGGTTGAACCAACTCATCCGAAAAATATTCAATTATCATATATAGTCAAATTCGATCATCTCCCCAGGGATCGGGATGATAATAAAAAAATGTTTGAGTTGCCACCACCTTTGGTTTCTATTAATTATACTGATTGATTAATAGGGATTGCTTACAATGGTTTTTAAGTATAATCCCTACATAACTGGATAGGATTTCATCCCCCAAACAAAAACACTAAACAACTAGGTAAATCAAAAAACAAATCTTTACCATTTTTTTGGGGGGCCTCAATGCCCATCTGACGTCATGCTTCCACTAAAACGTTCGCTCCTTTTGGAAGGGTAATCTACCGGCCGAGGTGTTAACCTCCCGGTGCCCAAAGGTTGTAGACGCACCATTGACCTGGCAACGGCTGTACGATGGAGCTTCAGGAACACAACAAAAAATTGGGGATGTTCAAATTTGAACCTATACCTGGTATATGGGGGTTTCCTAAAATGCTGGTACCCAACAACCATGGGTACTAAAAATGATCATTTTGGGGTGTGAAATGGGGGTATCACCATTTAAGGAAACACCCAATATGTTGATCCTACATACGCATCGTTTAATTTTTGAACTACTGCACCTAAGCACCCAACTCCACAATTTGTGGGTAAAATCACCAGCAGGAAGGGTTGAACAATTGGTGTAAGTGGAATGAAAAAAAGGTGTCTTTTCCCTCGACAAAGTTTAAAGTTTAAAAGGGTATTTAGAAAGTTATTGACAGAACTATTTTTGAACAATTTCCCGAAAATATCATACTATTGTAGCATTGACTCCCCATATGCAACAGCATTCATATTGACATTGCCAAAATTCCAGTAAAAACGCCATGTAGAAACTGGCTATGCATCAACTTTGCTGAAAATTCAGCATACCTCCAACTTCTTTCTTTAAGTGGTGGCATTTCTTCAGGAAATTAGATCATTTCCCCAATTTTCGGGATGAACATAAATAAATATTTGGGTTGCCACGGGCCTAGCAAGATGTCTCAATCATTAAATGAATCCACTGCAAGGGATTCCCAGTCGGTCGGATATTGCCAAGTCTTGGACTTTTTCCACGAACAGTAACTGTTGATGGTTCGGAAGTCCGGCTTTCACCATTTGAGGGGGTGTATTTCCAGGGTAGCCAGCATCCTCAGGTGGTTGGCCTTGGGATTTCTGAACCATCAACCGTATGGTTTTTTGACTCCCTGTTTTCTTAATAACTGTTTCAAACGGCACGGCAGTGCCAAGCACTGAAGATCTTCTATCAGGGTTCACTGGGTGCAGCCAATTAGGTCATTTGCATAGCAAGAAACGGTACATGACATTGTAAAGGTTGGCCGTTTCACGCAAAGAGTCTCCTTTTTCGATGCATTGTTTGAAAGAACTACAGAAACTCATCCGCAGATACTGCCAAAAAAAACCGGGAGACTATCAGTGACTATCAACAATAGTCACCTTAAAGTAAGCAATTCCAACAAACTCTTGTTCATGCCAAGGGTCGTCTCCCCGGAGAAAAAGAAAACACGAAGAATGCATCGGAGACCTGCTATGTTTTTAAATAAGTCCAACCTCCAAAGTCTTGGTCGATGACTGTTTTGGTATAGGAAGTTGAGAAGTTGTTTCTAGGTTCTGTAATTTCGGAACCTACCTTACATAGCTGTGTCTCAAAAATTAGGCAAACAGATTGGAATACAAATTTATGGAGTCCTTTATTCTGTTCCACTCATCGATGATATACACAATTTACAGTTCTAATGTGTTAGGAGTCAATAATTTTGAGCCAAGTCCACTTCTGCAAATTTCACCACCACAACCCCTTTTCTCCTTGGGCCGAACCTCCTAGTTGCGCAGCTCATGGTAGTGTTTCTCAGCTTCCTCTGGTTGCCATCTGGTTCGCGCCCTGTCACAAAAAAGCTGTGAAATCCTATGAATCCTTCCGTGATTTTTCAACCACAAAATCTTGGTTTGGAGATCCCTTACATGAATGAATATTAACACCCAACCTCTTCAGTAAAACTCAGCTGAGGTTCTCCCCAACGGAAATCTTTGAGTTGATTCGATTAATTAAGGTCCAATCAACTTCATGATCTCTATTTTAAACAGCCCCCAACGGTCCAATGGTCCAATGGTGGTATCTTTTAACTGTCCAAACGAAATCCGCGAAACTGCGAAACCCAAAATCCGGGAAACGTCGTTGGGTTCCGCACTCGAACTCCTCCAGGGAAATCCGCATGGCCTGACGCCTCGATGTAAAACCATGGTGAGGAAACTCCCTCCCTACCCATGACAGATCCATGGGACCAATGGTATATCTTACCTACGTTAAGGAGTCGGTTGATGATCCTACGGGATAGGATACGTGTAGCTAGTTCAGTGTTTTTTTTGGTAGTCATACCATCCATGCATGGTATATTTACCTACATTTGGCTGTTTTTAATGGAAACAATATGGTAAACGTAGGTAAATAATGGTAAATATACCATACATGGATGCTATGGGGTAGTCATGGTGATTGCTGGTTCAACTTTGAGGTTCAATTTAAGAAGGTGAACTCCATCAGCTTTAGCTATCAACTTCCCTTCTGGAAACTAACATGTTCACACCTGAAAACGGATGGTTGGAATACGATCGTTTTCTTCTGGGATGGCCTATTTTCAGGGGCTATGTTAGTTTTAGATAGTTTTAGGGAGTGTATCTCGACTAACCATTGACTGATCGCTCGTGTTAATCAACAACATGTGTGTATATATATAAATATATATACATATCTAAGTCTATATCTATATCTATATTATTATGTCATTATCATATATACATATATATATAATACAAGTAATCTGTAAAACCACAGAATGTTCCCCCTAGCATTGTAAGACCCAAACAAAGAAGCAAACCACAAACCACATATGTTGTCCATCCGGAACCCAACAAATTGCCAAGTCTGGAAACTCGCAACACTCGCAAAGGGAAAAACCAACAAAAAACAAAACCCTGGTCTCCTAAACATCCCAACCACAATATCTAGGATTCTAGTTTCCATAATGATCAACAAAAATACGTAAGGTTAGTGAGAAATATGAAGTGCATCCCGGCAGACTTCAACATGGCTGGAAACAACGCAGGTAGCAATCACAACCAGAACCACTGCAAATCACCGTAAACCATCGTCAAGCCTATAGATTTTCTTTTTGGGAATGCTTTCCTTCTCTTTTCAAGCCCTACGACACGCAAAAAACATATCGATTCATTGGATTTGGTGGTTTCAAACCTCGATACATCATTGATTTGGAATGTCATTCATGCCAGAAAATCATGGCAAACCCTCAAGATTTAAAGGCAAACGCTCCAGTGCGAGATGTGTGAGATGTGTGTGTTGCCTTCATTAAAATCCAGGTGAATCAACTCTCATCCCTGTTCCATGTGCAGTTCCACACTGGGAAATCTTCCCCAAGGGATGAAACGATGGTCCAAATGCTTGAAATCAAGACTCTAGTCATTGAATAACTAGGGACTCGACATATTTTCAAGTCACTTTACTATGAAGCTTCACTAGAAATCGTTTCTACTGGCAGGTTTTTACGTTGTCAACTTTGTCCCTTTCGAAGTTTTTCAAACTCCGAGTTGCGGAGTGTTGTCCAGCAGGACAAGGCTCTTATAACGAGGGTCTGCTGCTCGGATCCTGGGTCAAAAAGGAGGAAGCTGATTGATTGATTGATTGATTAATTGATTGATTCATTGATTGAGTCATTGATTCTTTGAGCCTTTGATTGATTGATTCATTCATTCATTCAGTCATTCAATAATTGCTTGATTTGTGCTAGAATTCAACATGCATCTCACCAACGCTTAGTTGCACCTGCCATTTTAGAGATTTGTCGGATTATTTGGTTAATTGGTTGGTTGATTCTTTTTTATTTCGGTAGATTGATTGGTGTTGGTTGCTTTCTTCAAAGACAGGGACCCAACCAGGGATCACAACGACTGGATGCGACTCGTACAGAAAGTGATACCGGCCATATCAAAAAAAACAAATGCTCAACATTCAACTCAACATAAATCTAATCACCCCTGATCTTCCATTCTTCGAATTTGAACCATACATCTTAGATGCAACAACAAAAAAACACACTTGATAAGCACACACACACAGAAAGAATCAACCGACCGAAAGCCCGATTTCACCCATAGCTTTTGGGCCAAAATTCTGTTCATCCCAGCTTTTTGCAAAAGCCAAGGTCGCTTCTGAACTGCTTGCGTACGTCCTGAAGTTTTGAAAAATTCAAGCTCGGCCTTGATTGAATAAAAAGATGCCCCCAAAAAGAAGGGGCTGATCTTTCGTATAACAACTATGCATATATATATATATACACACATACTAAGTAGTGTATGTACATCCATACTAATAATACTATGAATATTGTTCCACTGACACTGGCAACCGCAAATGTCAATCCTTCTTATCTGCCTGGACATGTCTACTTTTTCCAATGGTCTTCAATACTTTCATTTAGGTAGCGCTGGTCAACTGCAAAGAAATAGGCAGGCTGACAAGGGCAAATAAGGTAAGGCATGGTCAGAGGAGAGACTATTGGTTGAGCAGCGGAAATCTTCCAAATGTCCCATATGATAATGACGATGATTATGATGATGATGATGATGATGATGATGAGGATGATGACGATGATGATGATGATGATGATGATGATGGATGATTGATGATGATGATGATGATGATGATGATGGATGATGGATGATGGATGATTGATGATGATGATGATGATGATGATGATGATGATGATGATGATGATGATGATGATGATGATGATGATTCCTTTCTATGAATTTTCAATAAATTTGGGGAATCAATGGATGATTTCCCATTTCTGTGACACTATTGGGCAGCCTATGGATGAATGATGATGAGGAGTCCAAACTTAACGCCTTCAGGACTTGGAGGCGTATCCTTTTATATGATCATTGACATGGTCCAATGATGGATGGGTATATCTTCATACCGTCAATGCAATGCATGCAATTTTTACTTGTTCAAACAATTGAAGAATCTCACTTAGCCAATGACGACCCCTTTAAACTTTTTGTGGGATTCCATACTTAGTAGAAAAATAAAGTTTGAACTGTTATTTCATGGTCCGAAATTGCTGAGTGATGAATCATGGCTGGTCAACCTACCCCCAGGTAAGGTACCCCCATGAGAAATGAAGCCTTAATAAGCCCTTATTAAGGGAACAACTATCGGTTAATAACCCCTTATTAAGGCCTTATTTGTCATGGGTGTACCTTACATTGGGGTAGGTTGACCAGCCGTAAATGAATGGAGTTCTCCAAAAGAATCCTTCAAGATGTCATGTTTTCTTCATATACCTTTCCCCACCGTCGCCCTTGGCCAGGAACATTTGTGTAGCTTGACACAGCGAACGGAAGATCCACAGGCGTGAAGTCTTGGAAGTCTTGGAAGGTCTACTTTTGAATGGTAAAACTCCAGAAAGACCATTGTTTCAGTCAGGGTTTTGACATGGGAATAGTCAAAACAACGACCATTATAAGGGTTTTGGGAATTGTTTTGAGTATAAACTCTTGAAGTCTTGAATGGAATTCCAGGGGAAAATATTCTTTTGATGGTCGGTTTGACTTCCAGAGGAGTTGACTTTTTGGTGGAATGTTTGTCCTTTTTCTCTTTTGAAAAACATGCAGGCTTGGGTTTGTGCGATTCATGACAAACCAACGGGCCCCAAACGAACAGTTGTCCATCAAAAATTCAATGGGACCTTACCAAAGGACCCCTAGGGAAGTTGCTAGAGGTATTAGATTCTCAGGTGTTTTCAGGGTCCGTTCAGTAGGTCCTGTTGGAGATTTCTTGGAAGTTGATTTTCCTGCAAAAAAGATGCCCTCGAGATTTTTTTGCCTGCTCGGACGGCTTGCTTCACCGCCGCCATAAACCCACCGCACGAACCGCCGCGCCGGTGAAGGTCAAGGTGCGTCGTGCTGCTATCCAAGCACTTGGTAGAGCAGCACCTGCAGGCTTGAACCTTGGAAGATGAACTCCCAGGACGATTTCAGTGGTTAATAACCAATGGTTAGTTAGTAAGTCCCGTGGATAATAATTATGGTATACTATGATGGTTATTAATGGTTATTAACCAAGATTTTACCTGGGGAGTTTTTACCCTCAAGTCAATGGGTTGGACTTAGGTTTTAGGAAATCTAAGGATCGGGTTTGTGGGACCCCTTCCAAATGGCCATTCATGGCCCATGGCTTATAAATGGGGGTGACTAACCACTTACTAACTATAAATGGTCTATATACTTATATACATCTCAAACACATTTTTTAGTTTACATGAGTTTAATTTTTATCGGTACTTAGGATCGGATCGCCAATGTACGTTTCCCTTTCCCCAATTCCGAGAAGTTTGTTTTTGATTCATCATACCGAGGTGTGCCGCGAATTTGTGCCTTTTTCCATGACAAGGATGACAGCATCCGACACTTTGCGGCGGAAACGCTGGGTGCCAACGGCAACGAGGCTGTTATTTGTTTGGTTTGTGGGGTGGATGGGGTGGAGTTGAGGAAATTGGTGCCGAAGCAGGTAGTGTTAATGGGGTCCACCATTAGGACCAACCGTTACATGGGAAAATCGGGCCCCTAAAAAATGACTACGGTAGCGATTGTCCCTTGGTGATGTCCAGGGTTTCTCCAATTTTTAGGGTTGTTTCAGGTGATGAAATGGCAAACCCTGTGTTATGAATAATCAACCAACCCCCCCTAACGTGCCCCTCCAGAAACAGGGCATTATGATCAGGTCTTAATAAAGATTGATTTCCCTTAAAAAGGCCTTATTAAACCCTTATTTCTGGGAGGGGTGTAGGTTGACCAGCCATGATAGTGTGGTCACTTAACAGCATGGTAGGCTACACTAGCAGGAGATGCTTAAGATGCTTTCCTGGGGCCCGTGAAACTGGAGAATCTTCCGAAAATCTCGGGCCAAAGAATTAAGGAATTTGTATGTAAGAGAACTGTTGAAAGGTGAATTGAAATCCCTGGAAGTCAACCACCATTTTAAACATTGTGGTTCCTTTTGGAAGATGATAAACCTTACTATAAAAAATGGTGGTTCGGAAACCAACCTATAAAAAATGGTGGTTGGACTTCCAGAGAAATGGTTTGTGATTTGTGTTTGGATTTGGTGCCGTTGGCTTTTGGTGTATTTTTTAAACACTTCCCTCCCGTTGGTTTGCACACAAGGATGAAGTGTTTTTGATGTTTCGACGTCGAATTTCCAGGCAGCTGCAACTGCTTGTGCTCAACTTCTACATGGCACCAGTGGAACGGTGAAATGCGCCTCCCTTTTGGCCTGGGACAGCCAATGGATGGAGAGTCATGACTTGTTCCCTTCGAAGTGGGCGGAACCGTCAGCAGCTACTTGGAGGATCATCCCATTTAGTAAATGGTTAATAACATTGGTTAGTAAGTTCCGTAACTGGGGTTATTCCCCTTCCAAATGGGCTAAATGGTTTGTAAATGGGGGTTACTAACTACTTACTAAATGGGATGATCCTCCAAGTAGGTGGTCGTTTCAAGTATTTTTTATGTTCGCCCCGAAACTTGGGGAAATTCGATCCAATTTGACGATATAACATTTTTCAGATGGGTGTTTCATCTGAAAAAATGTGCTCGTCAAAGTGGATCCTAAACCACCAACAATAGGCAGGTATTGTAAGTCAAATTCCCACACCTCCACTCTTTTTCACCCCACTTAGCCATGTATTTTCAGACATTTTATAGGGCCTTTTCCCTATGTCACTCCATTAAAGAGAACAGTAGAACCGGGGGACCGAAAAGGCCACTGCAGGAGGAGAAGTTTCTCCAGCAGAAATATAGGTAGCGCAAAACTTACATGTGAAATTTCTAAGGGGTCAGGGGGTGTTGTTGATTTGACATCTTGTGAGAATTAAGCCGTAAATTTGACCAGCCTCATTTGACTAGCCTTGTTTGAGGATTAAATAAAAAGAGAGTGAACCAGCTTTCAAATAACTACCCTGTGATTTTGGGTGGCTAAGGAGCCAGTAAGGAGTGTATTTTCCTACTAAACGAAGAGCTGTTCAGAACCCCGGAATCCTCAAAAATGACAGGGTAGAAAGCCTGTTGGCGGAAGATAAGGCACTTGAATCTGGGCTGAAATACATCCACTTGGAACCTGATAGCCATCCATTGAGTTTCACCGGTTCGCTGAAATCTTAGAATCATCAAAATGGTGGTTGTTTTTTCACCCTTTCCATCCATCCATTTAAAAACACCGCCTGGAACACATAGGAAAGTATAAAGTATAAAGTACTTTTTTTTTTAAGGCAACTGGAAATCGCGTTTTTTTGGGGGGTTTCTGAAGTTGATGAAAATTAACAACAAATTCGTTCCCCCAAAATCCTTGGCCTTAGGGTAGCCCAATGGCAGCATTTCTGTGGTGGAATTTTTCCTCCGACTCCAAGGCCTTGGGTCGAATGAAGTTGACAGAATGGTCTCCGCAGGTGGGGTTGGTACCTCGCAGAGTCATTAGATTTTGTGGGTCATATTTGGGGGGCTTATGAAACTTCCTGGGAAAACGTAGGAAAGTACAACTTTTTGTTAGGCAACTGGGGTTTTAAGTTGATGAAAATGAAAATGAACAGCAACCTGTTTCCAGGTTGATGCAAGTTTATGAGATCCAAGAATCATCATTTGTAAGAAATACATCCCCTCAAACTAACAGTTCCCCTTGAAAATAGGCCTTTTGCCCCAAAAGAAAAGGATCGTCTCCCTTTGCCAGCAATTTTCAGGAGGCGAAAACGTTCGTTTCAGGGAGGGTAAATTTTGATCATATTTGGGGGGATGAAACTTTATGCAAATCTGTAGTCATTTTGATTGATTTGCCGCGCATTGTTTGGGTTGGTAATGTGATGGCCCCTGTAATATTAATCACATGGATGTGAAAAGAAGCAGCACAAGAAAATCCAAGAATTGCTGGTGATTTTTTTGATGTGCAATCAATTGAAGTTATGAAAGGATCAGGATATGGTTCACTGCATTTGGTGAACTCTGACGATAAAGTCACTACACCCTGGAAAATTAACATGGAACACAAAAATGGAGGTTTGGAAGATGATTATCCTTTTCAATTGTGTGATTTTTAGGTTCCATGTTAATTTTCAGGGGTGTATCCCCCAACAAAAATGTACCAACAAAAAACGACATGAGTTTTGTTTGTACGATAAAAGCTATAGGCAAGCATCATGACCTCCTTTTCTTTGAATAAGGGGCATTGGAGTTTCCTGGTTCCCTTAGAAGGTGGGCTTGGTAGCATATATTCATCCAATTGGCAATGACTATAAGTGGTATATAAGTGATATTTTTCCTGCCAATTGGGTGATTATATATCACCTACCTACCACCTATTTTTCAGGGAACCAGGAAACAGCTAGCAGCTAACACCATGGGGGGTTCAGTTGACCAAACCATTCGGGGGATTCCTGGATCCTACCATGACACCATGATGGACGACACTGGAAGGGATGGATGGCTAAGAAAACCTCCGTAAAACTAACATGGCTGGCTGGACAATCCACCATGAATGAAGATGTATGAACCCTATTTGAGATAGGGATTTTCCAGCCAGTCATGTTAGGGAACTCAGGGGTGTAAAGCATGTAGCTGTATTTGCAACGGTGAATAATTACCCTTCCTGCCATAATCATGGAGGTGGAAAATGGGTGTATCTCCAATATTCAATATTAGTTTCCTTTCATTTAGGGTGATTTTCCACTTGCATGATGATGGGAGAAAGGGTAGTTGGGGCAATAGATGATTTATTTTGAACCTTGCATCAGGTACCTTTTCATGTGATAACAAAAAACCATGACTCATGACTATTTGACTTGCTAGATCTCCATCCGCAAAAATCTCTGGATTATTTTTCCTGTGAATCACATCACGTTTACATTGCCATCCCACTCAGTTATGTTTGAGTTTCGGCCAGGTCGCTAGCTGTCTTCATGACAAGGATCTTCAAACACGCTTGGCAGCAATTCAGGCAGGGTCCGTTTTTAAGGTTGGTGGTTGGATGGGACCCATGTCATCTGTTTCCCAACCCACGTACGTTTCACTCCCGCACATTTTTTAGGGGTTACGGTTGATTTGCACCCATATTTTGTAGGGGATTAAAAGCCACACCCTGGTAAACAAACATAGCAGGCTGGAAAATGGACCCTTTGATTGAGTCGATGTATTTCCTATTGAAAAATGGAGGATATTCCAGCCATCGCTATGTTAGGAATTACCAGAGGGTACATTCTAAACCATGGGTTGTTAGGGGTCCAAGTTCATGCCATACCCCTCCCGAAGTTGAACCAGCCACGTTTAGAGCCCCTGAAAAATGACTGGGGAGACGATTGAAGACGATCCGGGTCATCTGGCTTCCCTAGTGGGGTAACTTTGGTAACTGGGTGGGTGGCAACTCAACACATTTTTGGAAAATCCCGAAAATGGAGGAGTTTTTCGCTCCAATTTGACGGTTCGCATATGTTTCAGATGGGTTGGGAAGTTCAACCACCAACTTAGGTAAACCAATGATCAGCCTGGATTCCACCATCTTCCTTACGAAGGTGTTTCAGGAGCAAATGGAGCAATAAATCAAGTGGGGGTGGATTGAGCACCAACCAAAGCATTTTGGCATAGATCATAACTAGTGGCATAGATCATAACTGTCATAACTAATTAGTTTGTGCCAATGACTTCCAGACTATGTGTTTCCCTACTTGGGGAAGATTAACCCATTTTGACTCATATTTTTCAATTGGGTTGGTTCAACCACCAACTAGGTTTACAGTTTAAAAGTTTACCCCTACTTTTGCACCACTTCGAGGATGATCCAACAAGAAGGCTTGGCTCTTCAAACACCCGCCGTTTGTTGGTTCCAGGCACTGAGTGATCTGGGAGCAGAGAGTCATGCCGAGGAGCTCGAGGTTGGCTCAGATGCTATGGTTGACATTTCTTGAAGGATACAGCAGGTTCGACCACAAGCACCTTGTTACAGGGGAAAATCGGGCCCCTAAAGATTGACAGGTAGCAAGTCCCTTGGTGATGGTTTGGGTTTCAACCCTATTTTTTGACGGTTGTTTCAAGTGATTATGGCAAACCCCGATACAGCCCCGAGAACCAACAACGAAACTGGCATTTGTTTTCAACTTAATCACAATCAAACCAAGATCCATGTATGATATAAGTTACTTACATGAACCAGAAAAAAAACAGCCATCCAGGTAAACATATGGATGTTTCCAAAAATAGGGGTACCCCAAAATGGATGGTTTATTTTGGAAAACCCCGTTAAAATGGATGATTTGGGGGGAACACCCACCATTTTAGGAAACCTCCATATCAGTCCCATAGATGCGTCATTGGTATGTAATGAATTGGTAATTTATGTAGTCCCCAAATGGTCACAGACAGCCATGGCGAGGCTCTGGCAGATGATGAGAGCAAGGGTGTTCGCCAGGTCTCCGAAAAACACATCGAACATTTCAGGGTTTTGGAGGATTTTAGAAGCCGAGCTCATGGGTGAATGACATTTTTTGGCTTGTATTTTTTTTTGTGTAAAATAGGTTGGAAAGCCATTTTCCAACGGCGGAAAGATTGGGAAGCAAAAGATCTATAGCATAGGTGATTCTACTAGTTTTGACAGGTGCATGTGCGGATAGATATACTATGTTTTGGAGATTATCGTAGCTATCCACTGTTACGATGTTTGGGCAGGACAAAACCTATGATTGTAACATACTCTAATCACCATTTGACCCACCAACTCGTTATGCAAACCATTTGAAACAACCATTTTAAAGTGGATGTTTCGGGCACCAGGTATATAATTATATACAAAGTATACCTGATACCCAAAACATCCACTTAAGAATGGTTGTCAACTACATGATTCCAAATATTTCCTAATAAAAACGGGGTGAAACTCACCAAACCTTCATTAAACTATGGTTTGTTTGGGGTTCCAGGTACTCTTGCACCAACCGTATCTCCTACTCCCACCCCCCCATGCGACTGCCGTCGCGAGTTTGCAGGCAGCCGTTGCGTGTCTGGCCAAGATGGGCAACGCGGGAGCTCGAGCTGCCTGTCGCTTTCTGGAAGATCAGGACGATGATGGGTAGCCGATGAGAGCTGGAAGCAGTTGACCAGCCTCTTGGGGCCCTGGGATTTGTTTTCAGTGTTGGATTTTTTCCTCCCAACTTGGGCCATGTTTTTGCCATTTCTGAAAAAAAATCCAGCTGCTGGATCATTCAATTTTTGTTTCCCATTTGTTTGAAAGGGTGAGAAAATCAAAGTTGATGCTAACATGTTGTTTTTGTCAATTTGAGTGCATGGTTTGGGTTGAAAATGTAATGACCCGTGTTATTTAAGCTGTTAATGCATAGGGGATGAGGTGTTACCTGAACCTGAATTATGATGGAGTTGAGTTTTTTTTGTTTTTTTTTCAGAGTTTTACCTGGTACTTAAACATGGATGTTTCGATTGGATGCTTCCAAATCATCAGATGAAAAATAGGTGTTTCGCCATTTCCATCCATTAAAAAACCGGTTGTTTAGGGTGCCAGGTAGATGTTTTGTGACTTGTTAACATGGCTGGTGGTCCCTAGGGAAAGCCACCCAGAAATTTCCCACCCTGCTGAAGGATCCTGCTGTCAGACAATCAGCCGTGAGGGTGCTGGTCTCAGGGAAGCGTTTGAAAGGTGAAGTAGGGCGAAGTGTGAAGGGTTAGCATACTTGTATCACCAAGAATTTCAGGTACCTAAAATCGAAGTACTCAACCTTATAAGCCTATTTTGGGGGTGGGTTTTCCCTTACATAAGCCTTACGGATAGCTTATATGGATGAGTACCTCGATTTTAGGTACCTGAAATGTTTGGTGATTGGAGGATCATCCCAGTTAGTAAGTAGTTAGTAACCCCCACTTATAAGCCACGAAATTTAGGCCATTTGGAAGGAGGATTGTCCCCCGATCCTTAGGATATCCTCAGGGGACAACAACTAACCAATCAATATTAAGCATTTACTAAATGGGATGATCCTCCAAGTACACCCCTGAAAATTAACATGCAAGAATGAAGGTCGGGAAAATGATTTGCCTTTTCAAACAGGTGATGTTTTTGGTTCCAGCCGTTCATTTTCAGGGGTAAAAAACTATCATCTAGACTCCAAATTTGGATGAACTATCACCAGGATAGTTAAGTCAAGATGGTCGTCCCTACTTCAGAAGCATGTCCAAGTAGACTTGAAATGGAACTTTGGATATTCTAGCAGACATGATGGCAGGGGTGGGAAGGTTCTGGTCATGGCAGCGGAGGTAGCCTAATCACCATTTCCATCAATGAGACAACTTGGATTTACTTTGTACCATGCTACACTTCCGAAATTTAACATGGAACCTGAAAAAAGATGGTTTCCAAATGGACTTTCCTTTTCCAGGGGCTTATTTTCAGGTTCCAT
>DF239580.1:167372-184572 GCA_000507305.1 Breviolum minutum Mf 1.05b.01 | reverse complement strand
ATTCCTACTAGGATTCCTATCCAAAATTAGATTTACATAAAATTCACACTGAACCGGGTACAGTACTTCATTCACTTGTGTGTGTAAGGTTCAATTTTATTGATATTATTTGTGACTATCCACGGTGTTTGTATGTTCTCGTTCCTTTTGGTAGTCACCGAAAACTTATACTTCAAAAACAAAAGATTCACAAATCACAATACAATGTATGTCATCGCATCCTGGACCATACCTGGACATACATGATTGCTAAAGAGGCTAAAGATCTCAAAAATGGTATCATGTTTTTTTTCCACCCCCTTTGAATACAAAGGTTTGAGAGTTGGTGAGAGTTTCCATCATGGCCACACCTGACACAGCCTGATATGGGGCCAGGCTGGTGCTGATGTCAAGGAAAACTTGAAGAACTGGGCGAAAGCGCAGGAAGCTGAGTTGGCTGAGGAGCCATATATGTCAAGCGCTGATCTCAAGGGTGGGTTTTTTTGGCATGGGAAATTTATGTCAAATTCACAGAAGTTTTGCCAAATCATAGTTTTGATTCGATCTTTGTTGATGTTTGTTTTTTTTTGTATGGGGAAAATCCGGGACCAAATTTTCGCCAGCATTTTTGTTGCCCTTTGGAAATTGGATGCCAATTGTTTCTAGGACTAAATGCATAGATTTGGGTCAAAATGTTAGGCCATCACATTTTGACTACCAAGGGGCCGTGCACCAAAACTTTTGGGTCTCGTGATGAAACCATGGTCTTTCATGGTTGCTTGTCTTTGTTCATGTTGGAAGGTCCAAGATTCTGTTGTTCAACAAAATTCCATTGAAGTATCCATGTTTTCCTACTAAAATTTCCAAAATATGACTCCTGGGGATATCAACTTTGGAAATTTTACCATCGAGCTTTTTGGGGATGTTCATCAACGTGCAATGTTGTGACCTTGGCCTTAATATGGAGATTTCTTTCATTTTGTTCCTAACAAATTCCTGATGAAAATATATGAAAATAAGGTGGTGTAGGTTTAGAGTTGCAATCTATATTAGATATGAGGATATAATTGGATACCTATGATGAGTTTCTCCCGGCAAATGGTCATTTCTCAACATGGTATTTCATGATGCCCTCTGGCACAGTACGCGTCTCTCACCGTTTGATTCGAGGGTGCCACTTGGGACGTATCAGTTAGGCGTTTCATATTGACTACTTGAGGAGCGAACGGCCAAGCGATGTACCCTGCACTGCATGCCGAATTTCTAGGGAAATAGTCCAGTCCCGCTATTGGGGGTCCCTGGAGAAATCCAGAAGCCAGAAGTCCAACATGTCCAAGACATTCCAAGACCCCCATGACATGAGCCACTTGTTGGATTTGTTGACCTTTCCATTGCATATGTCTCTGTAATCCTTTGCATGTTTTTTCATTCATATATATATATATGTCTTTTTATTTATACATATATTTATTTATGTATATTATATACTGTATACATGTGAATTCTTTTTGNCAAGCGATGTACCCTGCACTGCATGCCGAATTTCTAGGGAAATAGTCCAGTCCCGCTATTGGGGGTCCCTGGAGAAATCCAGAAGCCAGAAGTCCAACATGTCCAAGACATTCCAAGACCCCCATGACATGAGCCACTTGTTGGATTTGTTGACCTTTCCATTGCATATGTCTCTGTAATCCTTTGCATGTTTTTTCATTCATATATATATATATGTCTTTTTATTTATACATATATTTATTTATGTATATTATATACTGTATACATGTGAATCTTTTTGTTTTGAACTTATACTTTCATATCAACCTTGCAGACTGTTTGAAATTCCTCTTTTGTTCTCCACACTTGCATTTCACGGCCAGGAGCAGGATTCGGTGGATCGTATCCGTAAGGCTTTGGAGGAAGCACGACGCTGAGTGCCACGCGTGGCTTGAGCGTATTCTGAAGGGGCTGAACAAGAGGGCTAAAGAGCTGGGATAGGCCGGTAGCAGTATCAAAGATGTAATATATATATATATAAGTGTCCTGTAAAGTATGTTTAGACTAAGATAACAACTTAATTTTGTGGATGACAAAGACATATGTTTTTTTATCATTTATATATGTATGTATTTCTCTATAAATCACCCTTCCAAAAAAAGATTTGGAGATGGTAGATGTTCCAGCTGGCTATGTTAGACTGCGGGAGGGTAGATATTTGCCCCAAAAATCTTGTTTGAATAATTAATTGTATTTAATTGTGATTGATTGATGGATGCATATCCCATAGCATCAATGTATGGCATATTTACCTACATTTGGGTGAGTTTTATGGTAAATGTATGTAAATGTAGGCAAATATACCCGTCCCATGGATGCTATGGGTATGATACAGAAGATGGATAGGATCCTGTTATGAATAAAATCTGATTGACTTCAGAATGCTAGTACAAGTAGAATGGTGCCGCGAAGAGCTCTTGTACAACCCCGGGCAACTTGAGAGAGGCCTGTTCCCCAGCAAAGTCCCGAAATCAATTGGGAAGCCAAATTAAGAAAACCATCAGGACTTGCTTGGGAACAGGCTGGACATGATAGCTTAAGATAGTGAATTTCTTCGAAATACCTGCTGGAAATTGGATAGCCAATCAGCCAGTTGCAGAAATGTTTTGGCCAGTTCTTGTGGATGGTAAGTGGCAAAATCATGCAAGATCCAATTTCCACCTGGTGGAATTCTTCACTGTTTCCACGTATGCAACGGGAGCCGGATTCATTGGTTGAAGTTCCAAAAAGCCGCTGTTTTTTTTTTGGATATCTGAAATATTACACGTTTTCGCCCATACCTTTCGCACCTGGGGAAATGATCCAATTCGACTTGAGTTGAAACCACCACCTAAACTACTGTGAATTTCTGAATGCTAAATGTCAGATGGCTCCCAATCAAAAGCCGTGGGCCCAGAAGTCGCGCCGGTTTTTTTTGATGCCATGGGCAAAGTGGCCCATGGGTGGAAGCTTCTCCGTCCAAGAGACCAAAAAATCTCAGCTGAATGAAGGTTGGATGTTGGTTCAGAAATGTTCAGAATACTGAAGCAATCGATAATGTTGCTGTTGTGATGTTGATGATTTGATGGCTTGTCCCCAAAAAAATGTTTTTGAAAAAACTTGTGTGTGTGTGTGAGTTATAGCGATCTTACGCGTTCCAACCCATAAACAGGTGTCCACGTATACATATTTGAATATACATATATATATATATATATACTATTTTTTTTTTAAAGGACTCTCCAGGTTGCTGAAGTTGTTGTTGGACACACCAAAGCATTATGGAAGAAGAGAAGAAGAGAAGTCCAAATGATATTAGTGCTTTTATGCTCGTTTTTTTGTCTATAGAAGTGCGAATAAAGGTGCTGTTTTCGGTGCATATTCTTTCCAAGGTCAATATTCACTTGCGCAATGACCAACTTTCCTTCTAATTAGCGTTCTTGGAGGTTTAAATGTTGTCGTGGTTGTAGGGAAGTATTCCATATGCTGCAATGAAATTGGTCGAATGTGACTTGGTCGAATGTGACAAGTGACATCAAAGTTCCTTGTCACAAGTCATGTGATTAAGAAAGCGGTCCGCGTGTTGAAGTGGAAGGATTTGACTAGGGAAGGATCTCAAGCAACCCAATGTCGAGAATCTTTGGATCCGGAATCCGGCGTAGTTTGGATTTGGAGAAACAGATGAAGCAAAACTGGTGAGCATGAACTGTTGCCCCGTGGCTCAATGCTTGACAGTGAACTTCATGAGGAGTTGTATAAGAAAGGTTGAGCTGGGAGAGCCAACTGTAAGGAATGATAAGGGATGTTTAGAAGGAAGCAACATCACAACATGTGGGAGTTGTTAGATTAGGTTTGCTGGAAAGCAGGTGTTACAAGCTCTAAACCGCCAACACTCATTTAAGTCTAAGCTTCTAAGCCATTGAGTGCCCTTGAGCCCAGTTCAGGCAAGACATGCAGCCAAGACAATGGTCAAAACTATCCAACACCATCCCTTCTTTTCAGTCAAAATGTGTTGTTTTTCAAACTCTAAAACCTGATTGCATTCAGCACCAAAAATCATCCTGCAACCCTACACATCCTCGGCACCACAGATTTTCCCCATGCACGGTAGTGTGATTTCACACCACCGTCTTTCGCTGGTGTTTTCATGGTGCCCAAGATGTTGCCCACGACATCCAGACCCAGATCAGCCGGGACGCCGATGATGGACGCCTTCGCGGTTACTGGGTCCAAAGCTTCAGCATCGACAGGGCAACGACATGTCTTGGCTGGGGTCTCGCGATGTCGGAACTTCAGCAGGTGCACGTTGAGAGGAGAAACTCATGGCATGGCACCATGTGCAACAAAAACAATTGCGACTAGTATATTTTTTTTGGGGGGGGGATGGCACGGGGGAATTTGAAGACTTCAAGAATGCGCAAGAGGGCCCGGAAGTTGTTGTAGATGCATTGAAAGTTGATGACTCCAAGTCCATGTCCTTAATGGCAGTCTAGATATAATATCCAATATTGGTGAATATTTAAACTTAATGATTATATATGTTTTGGGTTCTCCCGCTTCCAGCTATAGTTGCAAATGAAGGTTTAGTTTTTTGAAATCCACTACTAGAAATGTAAGAATTCTTGTGGTGACCATTACTTCGATGGAGGACAGCCCAATTTATGAATATGTATATATATATATGTATATATATATATATGTATATATATATATATGAGTCATGTTTTATAATCAGCTAGTTGCCGCCACCACCACCACCACCATCATCACCAGGTGTGGTTCTCCAGCATTGGCAGCAAGGCATAGTCGTTTTGCCCAAGAAGGACGGCAGCTTTGCCATTTAGCGGCCAAAGAAGGCCTGGCGATGGCGAGAGCTGCAGAAGCCAAGAAGCTTAGCAACAAAAACAATGAGACAAAAACAAGGAGGGGGGAAGAATTGAGGAAATTTGATGATTCAATAATTTTACAATGTTCAGTTAATATCTGGAGGAATGGCAAAAAAACAAGCAGGTGAAGATGTGCAAGTTTGGAGCTGATAGGTTTGATAAGCAGTGGGTGGGAAATTCCTGCACCACTCATGGAATCACCACTAACCTCACCCCTTCTCACTCAAAAATGACACTCCATGTCGGATTGGTGAATAGATTTTCTAACTAGATCTTTCCCAGACATGTTGTATACTACGTAATATCTACCAAGAATCACAACGTACCACCACCATAACATCAAACCCCCCTTTTTAAAGTCTTTAAAAGAACCCTTCAAAGCAATATAGAAACTTTGCGGCTCTTGCCCTAGGCTTCCTTTTCCCCCATTTTTTTTCAGCAACCATTCAAACCACCCGAGGCAGCAATCGCAGGCATCGCCTTCCACCCCCGAACCAGAGCCCAACGTCGAGCCGAATCCGGTGACGGCACCGCCCGTCCCACGGGTGAACCGTGTGGCGGCGGGAAGGGCCATGGCCTTGTTACAAGCCGCCTCTGGGAAGAGTCCCAGTCCTAGGCCACTTGAGGAGCCGAGGTTTTTTTCGGATCTTGGGGGGCTTTGGGTTGGGCCAAAAGGTGATACAGTAGTGCTGTAGATGGGATGAAATCAGGATGAAATCCTGAATTTTGTTGAAAGGAACACCAGTTACTAGTAGGAGAAATGTAGCATTTTTGTTCATCGATTTCGATGGTTTACAAATAGGATTGAAGGGGTTGGTTTTAGTGTTGTCACTCACACACCCTGGAGTGGATTGGATCAAAAGCCAGAAGTTTCAGGAGTTCAAGGGCCCAAAACAAGCAATGCTCAAATTTATTGAACCTCACCAAAGACATCCAAAGACCAAGTCATATTTGGACACTTACACATGCGTCCTCAAAGTAATTCAGAAAGAAAAAGTGACGTACTGTGTATCGCAAATCCATGCAAATCCTGTCAATATACTAAGTTACTAAAATATCCAAATTGGCTTGAGTATTTACCGTAGCAGTAGGGATAGAAAGGATCAATGCTCCTGGTCCTTTTGGCATCCTTGTTCTTCTTCCATATGTCTAAGGGATCCAAGTTGGATCAAGGGGTAGTACGCAGAACGTTGTTGAAATTGCCATTTGAAAAAGTGTTCCCCGAGTTCCCACTATGTGAACCATGGATTGTCTTCAAGATGTCACTGAGACGTCCCAGGATTTAGGATCAATTGTTAGCTACTTACATTCACAAAGATATCCCATTAACTGTTAACAAGCAATGAACATGAAAACGACTTGAGAACTGAAGTTTCGATGATTTGTTTCAATCATGGATGTCCTGTTGGCAACTTTGATGTAGTTTGTTCTTGTAATGACAGGTGTTATGATGTCCTCCACAAGATTGGCCCCTACTAGTTATGAAGGGGATACTTGCCCCCATAAATGGTCTTGTACATGTAAACTGGGGTTTTCAAAACCCGTATAAGTGGAGTACTCTAACTGTCCTGGTTTAACTGGTAGGTGCCTACTTATGCAAGATGAAAATTCACACTTCCAGGAGCCAGAAAAGGAAAGAACTTCGAGGCCTCTCAGTGCCTCCAGGTTCGCCACAGCGCCAGCGCCAACAATCATTGCCTCACTCCCTGGGGATACTCGTTTGACCAATTGGAAGGTAAGGACGCGAAATGGTCGCACCTCGAAAATGCACTTATATACGACTACATAAGTAGGATGACCTATATGTCTTTGTTTTTGCACATGTAAAGCATGGTGGATTTTCCATTGCTTAGTTTAGTTTCAGGGCACTCCGGCTGTTTCTGGAATGAAAACATGTTCATTTTCTCGGGATGGTGGGCGAAATGTTATGTTGCAGCAATCATGAGAGTCATGAGCCGCCCAGATGCATTGTTTTCTTTTGTTTCTGGGAAGAAAAAGTCAATTCGATGCTTGAGATTGATTTCACTAAAAGTATCTAAAAGTATGATATTTATTGACCAAGACCAATATGACATAAATCTATATAAATACAAAGCAAGAAGTGATTAGCCTACATTTGCCATCGAAGAAGTAGCAAGTAACTAGCAGATTAGTAGTACAATACTTCCTCATAGAACATGTACACCGTTGAAATGCGCCGTTGCATTTTGCCCCAATGGAAAACATATAATGATTCGACATGTCTTACTTCTGTGATTTGAGATGTGGTGATTTAGTCGTTGGAATCATACTTTAAGGACACAGGCCATCATTCCAAAAAAAAATAGCACCGCAAACTAGGTGGTGGTTTCAGATATATTTATTTTTCCACCCCCTACCTGGGGAAATGATCCAAGTTGACTATATAATGTTTTTCAAATGTGTTGGTTCAACCACCAACCAGAAAAAATCGAACTGCAAATGATTGGTGTGATTCCGGACATTGAAGCGACTTGCTGGCCTGCCATTCATCCATTGGTGTTTTTAGCTGATATTATCCCATGACGCATCCATGTATCGTAATGTATGATATATTTACCGGCATAAATAGGTGATTTTTATGGTAAATGTATAAATATACCATACATGGATGCTATAAGTATTGTACATGTACGTTTCAATGGTATTCTTATCCATTTTTGATGTGTGTTGTTCATCCAACTTGTGAGACATGCTGGTAGTTGAATGACATTGTTCACAAAGTGTCCCCGCTGTTTTCTTCAGGACCTGAATCTCTCTGTGATATGTAGGGACAGTATAGTGTCCTCATGTGCCACCAACAAAAAGCCTTGGGAGGTTCAGCGTCACCCCTCAGGGTTGAGACGACAAATTGGAACAGGTTTCCATGAGGTTTTTTTCGTCATAATACCCCCCTGGAACACTAACATATCCCCTGAAAATTGATGGTTGGAAGATGCAGTTTCCTTTGAAAATGGTCCCTTTTTTAGGGGACATGTCAATTTTCGGAGGTGCAACTGGCGGGTCGACATTTTTTTAAAAACCCTGTATACATCTTCGTTCCAAATAGAAGATCCTCAAGTTGTGGGGCTTATCACCACGCCCATCGGTGAAAGTTTTAAGGAGCCCAGCCCGATGGAGACAGACGAGACCGCTGACGGACCCCAGACCGTGGAAGCCAATGCAGAAGCCACAGCTTTCAAGGGTGATGGGCGTCTTGGTATGACAGTAGTTACTGATGATAAAATCGGAAATTTACAAAATGCCAAGTGATATAGAATAATGAATGTATCATATATCATGCAAGTCTCTTGAAGCAAGCATTTCAAGCAACAGGACATGATTCAAACATACAATTGCTAACAAAAATGCTGCAGAAGAGTATACCCTCCAAGCACCTACTGGAGCAAACGCAAAGTATCAAATGTATTGTCCTACATGTTTTCATTGCGAATGCAGTAGATCAAGAAATTTGTTTGTTTTGCTACATCGCATATTCATTTCATTGATTGCATCATTTCCATTATTTTGTTGTGGCGTTCCAAGTTGCCTTTTCATATCGCGGGATGAGCTTTGTCATGCACAACATTTTGATATTAAGGACTAAGATTTGTCCATACCTTTTTTCCAATCATCATGGTTCATGGTTCCCTCCTCAAGACAAGGACATTTCCTATGTATATATATATATAAACCGGCCTTGGTCTTTGCCGTTGAACCATTGATGATAAGACTGAGTGCGGAGATTGAGGGTTTAGCAACTAGTCAGAGGAGGATGCAGGCGTGGTATCTACGGATTTTTCAGCCAAGATATGGATGCTTAGAGATTGTTTCACAACTGACTACTTGATTTCACCCAGAGCTTCCATTTTGGCACCTTTTCCAAAATGACTGGATTGGACCAAAATTCTGGCACAATTAAACTGCCGGGTGATTTGATTTGTGTGTGAGGTCACGTGAAAATCACATGTTTTCAATCAATACCAACCAAAACATATCATATATACAGTCTGGTCAAATTTTAGCGACCTCACACGACCTCACACCAATGGTGGTTTAGTAAGGGAAGTCCCTTTATTCCAGGGAAACCTACTTTGGTGAAATATTGTACTTTGGCCCAGATACAGTACAAACCATCATTCTCATGTTCAATCTGTGTGATTTCCCCAGTTTTTTGTTGGTGCAACGCATCTTGCAACCCTCCAAGGTTGTCCTCCACTGCACCTCTTTTATCTCTACCACGGCCTGCTTCTCCAGAGCTGGGAGGTGATATTTATGGTAGGCAAGTGAGTGCACCTGCTAGTATCTCGGTCATCCTCGGTCAAAGAAAAGGTTATTTTACCCTCCCTGAAACTAACAGCAAAAGCACCTGAAAACTGATGCTTGGAAGACTAATTTCCTTTTTGGGAAACCTTATTTTCAGGGGCTATGTTAGTTTCAGGTAGTGTATACCCAAGATGGGATCAACTTAGAAAATGGTACTTTTGTTGATGTTTTGTTGTTGGAAATCGAAGTCCTGCAGATAGCCTTCGTGAATAATTTTTGGGTTGGTTGGCTACAGTATGCCTTGGTGAAGGATTTTTGTGGAGGTTGGTTCACGATTTTGTCTAGCAGAACATGCTGTTTAATGATATTTGTTTCAAACACTTTCTGAACATATTTGCTGGTTATAGGAAGCTCAAAAGGATACCTCAAATCTGTACAAAACCTACTTTATCATTAAAGATATGACCACAAGCCAAACAGAATTTGTTCAAGTTGCGATTTTTTTGTTGCAGATGTTTGGTAGTCCCTTATACCCTTAGCCCTTTTAAATTTGGTTGGTTTTTAAATATAACTTAACGTAACTCACTAAAAGTCAAAGCTTTAATTCCAGGGACTTAAGTTTTGTTTAGTTTCGTTCAAATACCCACGTGATACTAAGGTGTATATGGGTTTGATGATTAAGGGACCCCCCATTCTCCCACCATTGGATGATTTTTCGTGAGGTACCAGCACTGCTCCTCGAGGTGGTCCTCGTGGTCGACATTTGAAGGTCGAAGATCGGAGTGTTTTGAAAAGCGCTTCTCCAGTTCCACGCTCTCCACGGAAAGCTATGGCTGCTGCTGTGAGTAAAGAACCCTGGGAGGAACCGAAACTTGGTTTCATATATTTTTTTCATGATGTTTAAGTAGTTTGATTTGTTTTTGAAATATTATTGTTTATACAAGTTGTTATTTTTTGCATTCTCCGATGAATATCAGTTTCTTTAGTTTCTTTGGTGCTTTTGAAGCTGCATGCTTGTTTTTTTTACATCTTTTGCTTGGAGGAACGTTGGAATGGCCCGTCACAAGGTTTTGCAAAAGTTGCCGGATCGGACAGGCAACAGAAAGATGTGAAACATTACTCCTTCTACACCCCTGAAGTTTGACATGGAACCTGCAAATCAACCCCTGGAAAAGGAGATTCCTTTTGGAAAGCATCATTTTCAGGTTCCATGTTAATCTTTGGGGCTTGTATTTTTTCAAGCCTAAGGTCAACTAGTGGCGCAGGTTAGTGCTTAGGAAACTAACATCATAATATCTCATAGGATCAATGTATGGTATAATATTTGCCGATATTTAGTTGATTTTTATGGCAGATGTAGGTAAATTTGCCATACATTGATCATCATTGATCCTATGGCTATGGGTCGGGAAAAGGGATACTTGTGAGGCCCTCATTTTCTCATAGAAATTGACGCTCAAAACTCAACATTCAACCCATCCCATGAATGACCTCATCCCAAAAAGGAGGTTTAGGATAACAGAAATCCTTCACACATGTCCTGACAAATCTGTTTGTTTTTTCCACATCTTGTGGTCTTAATTCTTGGGTTTAGCATGGTTTAGCTATATACACTCCTTAAAACTAACCTAGCCCCTAAACAATGATGGTTTGGAGTCTATACTTTCCTTTTCGGAAGGACCTTTTTTTTTGGGGTTATATCATCCTCCCAACCGAGGCGCGAGCGAATCGGTTGGATGCCCGAGAAGCGTTTCGCCCACGTTTGGAACCAACGGGGTTCCCGGTCGTTGACGCCGACGAAAAGGGAAGGAAGCTGGAGGGGTCCTGAACACCTTCCCGTGGATTGTGTGATTCGAAGGTCACGACGCGGAAGGAAAGGACCCAAGGAAACTTGGCAGCGATTTTGGAGGAATTGAAAGATGTTCGATTCAAGGTTTGGTTTTTGTTAAGTATTATTTGTATTTATTTGTGTTTGAAATTTGAAGATGGTGAGATTGAGGTTGCGATATTTAGAGGGATGGTGTGTTGCCCTGTGAGTGATTTTGACATGGTATGATTTGCAGGGTGTATACCACTTCATTGAAATTAACATATCAGACGGGCCATAAATCTAGAACGATTATGTCATCTTGGTGTGAAAGCATGGATGCTACCCAAGCTTCTTCCCCTTCAGAACAGATAGATCTTAGATATCTATATTTTGCACATTTTTGCACCATTTGCCAATTTGCTCATAAAAAACAACTGTTTTGACATGATTTGAATCAACCCTCGGGTGCAGGCTTATCTGTATACTGTTAAGATTTGATTGAAATTATCAATGAGTACTAGTACTATCTTTAAACTATCGCAACCTTTCGTGTTGGAAGCACGCATTACCTTACATGCATGACCAACCAACTATAAGCAAGCAGCACCTTCGCAGCCACTGCCCCCTACACCTTCAATTAAGAAGCACCTCCGGGAACTAAGGAGAAGCTCTTGATCTTGCCATGTTTGTGCAGCTTAGATGATCCACGTTTCCGACATTTGTTCGAGACATTGGAAGCAAATCAACCTGAGTTATTGTCAGAAAGCATACTGAACTTGCACGGTTTCAGCGGTGTCAGGGTGAACTAAAGACTAGTGATACCCCGGCACCAACAAGCCTCATGTTTGAGAGGAACCACTTACCAGAGCATCCCTTTTTGTCCATACTTACCTGATGCTTTCAATCATGTATGCAAGTATATATTTTGGTGCAAAAAGAAACGCTGTAGTTTCGCATTTTTTTAAGATGCTCAAAACCTTGAATGAGTCAAATGGTTGGTTTTGGTGGTTCAGGTTGGTGGCTTACTGTTCTATCTAGGCACATACTTCAAGTTCTCATCAAAGTCCCTCGGATTGATGTAAAGAAACCACCGAGAATCAAAAAAAGACACCAACCAACAACTACCTTGTCTAACTACCCTCGAACTAACATAGCACCTGATACAAGTGACATCCCAAAAAAAGGACATGTATTCCTCCTATCACCTGGATTTTTTGATTCCTATGTCAGTTTTGAGGGTGCACAAATCGTTGCTTCTCGTTGGCAGGTGGTCTTGTTTTTGCGTATAGCAAGCCGGACGGCCCCCGGAACGTCCCTCGCAACCATTGAAGCTTAACAGTAAGAAACTACGAAGGTCAACCTGCGTTACAGGACACACTCTACGCATTTGATGTGTAAACCGTATATATATATATATATTTATGAGTATATGTTTTAAATGTATGTAGATATATGCACGTTTTGTTTATATATACATGTACATTACATGTGTGTGTGTTTTATTTGTTCATTTGAAATTACTTCATAAAGCTGAAATGTTGAACCTTTTTTTTCCAGACATATCAGATGTTCTTTTATATTCACTTTACGTATTAGTGACGTTCGACTCAATCTCAGTGATGGAACTCGAATCGAGGGGGTCGGCTAAAAAGTGTGACATTTTTAAGTTGTTTCCTGCATTATTTTCTCGAAGACTGCAGCCTCGAGACAAAAAGGAGCTGCAAACCTGGCAGATTATGGCAGATGCACCAGACATCCCCTCGATGCAACTAAGTCTCACATGTTTTGATGGTTTTTTCCATCAGAATCATATGTTTCAGAATGTGTGTTCCTAATGTTCCTAAATCGCGAAAACCTTTGGGCACAATCCCGAGTTATTTTGAGGTTAAATTGGAAATTGTACTGTAATTATTTATATCAATTTTACGTGATGTTTGTGAGGTTTGTGGTAGTTATCCTTAAGGATTCAGTTTGCTACTCCCGAGATTCCCAGAGTCATTGAAAAATATATATATATATATAAATATCTAGACCCTAAATTTGCTCAAGAAACACCAGTGAATTGGTTTTTGTTTAACCCATAGCAGTGATACTAGCATCATGTACTAAAGAAAATTCCAACAGACCCCTGGAACATACCCGACGAACCCCAAAATACAAATATGAAAATTATAAAAGGATTTCCCTCATAAACAGGGTGGTTGAGGGTTTGGGGTATGTGCCAGGGGTGTGTTGGACTTTTCTTGGGGCCATCCCCAAATGATCATCCAATGAGGGCATGTGCCGAGCCAGGCAACCGGCAAGGCCACAAGAGGCCAGAGGCAGCAGAGGGGGAGGAATGTCGCTGATAGTTTGAAGTGGCACCCTGGAAAGAAACCACTATTTGATAGACATTAATATAGATGTTTGAAAGGTAAGCATATCATGATCATAGTATGTAGTGTTAAAAGAGACCCGACTTTGAGATGCATATGGTAATTGTTAGGGAATGATCTACCAAGTTGAGTCATGGTGCTTTGTTGGTTTGTATCGAATTGAATCTAGAGATGTATGTATATATATATATATCATGTACACATACCGGTACAATATGTATATTTATATTTATAGAGAGAGGTTTTTTAAAGTAAATAACCTGTTTTTTAGGTTTTAGGTTGCCCAAACCTTTATTTTTCATGGTTTTGGGGGCTCATGGTATGTACATAATATACAGCATTAGGGATTGATCCAGGGCTTGCAAGTCCCCCGCATTGCTGTTGTATTTTTTGTAAAAAATGCACCAGGGAAGCAGGTCTGACCCGGTGTTTTGTATTAGTGTTTGTTGTGGTAATTACCCTCTAGGGAACTAACATATCCCCTAAAAATGGCATTTTGAAGATGATTTTCCTTTTCCCAAGGTGGGATATGTTAATCCCCTGGAGGGTAAGTCTCATACTATTGTGCGTAGTTTAAATTGTAATGGATATAATCGATGAGATTTTTTGCACAGTCAACTGCAAATTGAGATGGTTCTTTTATTTCTGATCCCTTTCCGCAGCGCCTTGCAATAGCTCAGCCAACGGTGTCTTTGTTGACGCCTACCCAAAGAATCAGCCATGGCCCGTTCCATGAACCTCCTTCCCATGGTGCTGTTGGCGCTCGGCGCCTGGATGTTGAGCAGTTTGACGAGCCAAAGTGGTTTCGTCATGAACACTGCCACTCCTCGAGGAAGCAAGGTGGCCATGCGTGGCTTCAAGGATGACTTCTATGCCTGGAAGGAGACTTTGAGCTCAGAAGATCAGGCACTCTTGCTTAAGCAGGCCCAGAACGCAGCTCGGCATAGTCCGTGTGATATGGCATGAGAGTTGTCGTTTTGCATGCTCTTAACCATGTATTGCATGTATTTACTTTTTTTAAGATTGTGTAACACTGTGCCCGCGCCACCTGCTACCTATGACATTTCCTCATTTGCAATTATATATACATGTTTATGTATATATACATTTATATTTATATAAATTGCGTTTTCATTTGTTGACTATTGACAGTGTTTATGGATGGATAGTTTTCTTTGATTTCTCCTCATGGTTTGTAATGTCTTCAGCTCAGGAGTTCAACAAGAAGTTCCGTGGCTCCGACGACTTCAAGGCAAGCGTGGCAGAGGATAAGATCGAGTCCTTCGGAAAGGTTCTGCAGAAGTTCTTCGACACCGAGCGTGAGGACTACAAGAAGGATGCCGCCGCCAAGATTCCTGACTATGACTACCTGGTCAAGAAAGCCGGCCAGGCCGGGACAAGATGGTGTAGCAAGATGAAAGCAGTGGTACCACAGTTGTTTTGTTCTCGTGGGCTATAGATGTAAACGCACTCAACTAGTAACATATGTTAGGTTTTTTTTTTTTGAAAAAAAACAACTGAAAAAGGGACGTCGTGGCCGCTCGTTTTGGTAAAAGTGTTCTCTTTATTCAATGTTCGATAGTTGGATTCTCATTAATAGATCTCAGATGCATAGCCTGGATATCTCACCAGCCGTTTGCAGGTGGGCTATGACTTCAGCCTGAAGCCAGCCATTGTTGAGGTGGACCGTGATGCGGACCGCCGCTGGTCTTTTGCCACAGACAAGATGAAGTTGGCCGAAGACAAGGGTGAGACTTTCTCCGACTCTGCTCCTTTGGAGGACTCCAAAACTGCAATTTTTTGTCGATGCATCTTGAAATGAGGATGAGGATTTGTGTGGGATGAGAGTTCTTGATATAGTTCTTGTGTTGAACGAGCTGACAGGATATTTCGAGCGTTTGGTGATTTGTTATTTTTTTCTCGTACTTTTGTGCCTATTTTTTTACGAATCAAGTTGGATCGAATTCAGTGTCCAGGAGTCCAGTCCAGTCCTTGTGAAGTTTAGCTCCCTATTGACCGGGTGGATTTTCAGGGTAATCACTTCAAATGTCCAGTGAAAAACTTTCCAGGTTTCCCATCTTTTATTGGCAACTCCTTGGCAACTTGCTCCCTGTGCAATTTTGCAGGAGATCTACTTGTTTGCCAACGAAGGTGAAAACCACACCAACAACGTGAAGCAACTGGAAGAAATGAAGAAGGGAACTGAGGACACCGACCGCCGACGTTTGGGAGCTTAAATTTGCTTGTACTTCGAACCAGCTCACTTGCCGCCGAGAATCTTAAGCTTCGGCCTGATTTCCAGGCCTTGAACCTCGAAGATTTCCAATTCCTTTAGGCATGCACCACATTGGTTTCTGACAGAAATGGGCTTTTTTGGCGGAAATCCATTGATATATTTTCCCCTTAACTTGAATGGACTTGTATTTTGATCAGACTTTAAGAGACCATGACTGCAACTCAAAGTTTCGAGTGATTTTTCCAGGACCCCAAGATCAAGAAGATGTTGGATGGCTTCAAGATCCCTGCGGCTGGTGAGGCCTTGTGCAGCTGGGTACATGATCTCATTGGACCATTTTTTGTGGTAAATCTCAGAGTGTAGGCGTGCAATATGTTTTTGAGGCTCAACATTAGTTAAAGTTGTGGTGATAAAGTTGCAACAGTTATTTAGTGCGCTATATCGTTTTTTTTTGCAGCAGTTTGACAGGATATCAGGACATCCTTCAATTTGTAACTTTAGTTCTCAGACTCACTTTCTCACAGATGGCGTCCTGATACAGACGCCATCACCTCAAAGAAACCAGGGAGGTTCCGATAATAAACGCCAGGCGTAAAAATTTCATGTAATCCTAATCCCCATTCCCGAACAAATCAATGATATTAAATGATGTAATCCTACCCCTTCCCAAAGAAAGAAAGCTCAGAATCCTCAATCGGTTCCGAAGAGCTCATAGGAAACAACAGGTTTTAGCCTTGAAAGCCAAGCCAGAGTTGCTTCACTGCAGGACTTCGAAGTGAAGTTGCCTCGTAAACTCATTGAAGACCTCAATGCTTTGGCTGGAGAAGTGGGTGTGTCCTGGCGGAAAGAATAGTAAATGCAGTTTCTGGGTGGCGCACAGATAGAAAAATAATGAAAAATATGTATAATGAATTATAAACCTATGTTAGTTCTGTAAGTATTTGAACGCTTCATGACAGTATTGCAAGATCTCTATCTCAATTGTATTATTTCTTGAGTTTGTATACAGATTTGATCTTGTTCCTGCTAACCGGCAATGATGTCTTGAAACTCTCGGAGGCTCAGAAGGAGTCCAAGTCCGAGAGCGAGTTGGATGAAATGTGGTGGAAGATGGCAGGTGAGTTGGTCGCCAAGTACTACGCAGCCCGTGATGAGGTCGAGAAGGATGTGGAAGGCAGGGAACAGTCTCGGTGTGGCAGGGCATGAACATGACATGCGCCAAAGCCCACTAATATGAAGACGCCGGCCTTCACATGCAAAATCATTCCTACAGGCTATAAGATAGGCCTGGTTATGGTTAGAGTATGACATTAAGATTCATTAAGATGCAATTACGGTAGCGGTACGTACCCCTTCCAAGAACTTGAGTTCTCCGCGTTCTGTTTCAAGCACTGTATTTTCTTTTGTTGTTGATTTTTTGGCATTCAAATGTTTGATCCAAGGGAACATGATCATGTTTGATATCAAACAACGATTGATTTACACTCTTTAGGACTAACGTAGAAGCCACGAATGTTGAATATTTTTAAAACTTCTATGTTATATTGACCTTTGATATTGGTATGTTGAAATTTTGACAACTTCTTTGTTAGTCAAGACTGGTACACCCCCCCCCACCCCC
>DF239580.1:95371-166874 GCA_000507305.1 Breviolum minutum Mf 1.05b.01 | reverse complement strand
CCCCCCCCCAAGATAAAGAAATATGATTGAAAAAGTTGGGGTAAAATTTAGGCTGATACAAACAAACATGGAAGTTCACACAGAGCACACTTTGGGATCAAGCTAGGTTCCACGTTAGTCAGAAGTGTCTTCATTTTTGTTCGGTCTCAGAATGGGGTCCGAGCCTGATACGGACAAGGACTGGGTGATTTTTTGTGGGAGTGGCCAAACTTTTTTATATATAATCTGTTTTCTTTTCTGAGGGAACAACCCAGGGCTCCCCCTTGCTAGTTGCCCTGTAGGATGGTGATGCTGTTCCAGCTCATGCTTCTTCAGGGCCAAGTGGGGACCAAACGAAGGAGGTGGGAAACTCCAAAAACATGGAACCCAGTTGTTCGTCAAGTAATCTCGTTTTAGAATGTTGGGATTTCCCCACTAGAATTTCGAGGGTGCACACAGACGTTTCTTTAAAAAATGCAGGCCTTGCAAGCATAGAAGTGGGCAATGTTGTGTTATGATTTTTTTGTTTGTTGCTAGTGTTAGGTAGACTTTCTCCACAGGAGTCCACAGCCCAAAGAACCCGCAAGACCCGCCACAATCAACTAAAGGGTTAGCCAACATAGAACCCTAGCACCCTGGAGGATGTGAATGATCCTGCTGTTCAAGACCAAGCTACAGGGCCAAGTGGGACGGCTCTGGCTATGGAAGTGCAGGGTGATGAAGTGAAGGAGGTGGGAACTTAGTAAACTGGGAGAGTTTCAAAACCATGGAATCCCAGGTGTTCAAAAAGTAGTCTGGTTTCAGATTGATGTTGTCTAGAATTCCACAGGTGCAAAAGAGCCAATACTTTTTTTTTCCGTAAGGCAACCCTTGCAAACATAGAAGTGGGTAAATCTGTATGGGTCTATGTTTGTTTTGTTCTGTTCCTGGTCTCTAGTAATAGCCATAAGGGTTAGCTAACATAGAATCTGGCACACCCTGTAGGAAGCGAATGATCCTGCTGTTCAAGACCAAGCTACAGGGCCAAGTGGGACGGCTCTGGCTATGGAAGTGCAGGGTGATGAATTGAAGGAGGTGGGAACTTAGTAAACTGGGAGAGTTTCAAAACCATGGAATCCCAGGTGTTCATAAAGTAGTCTGGTTTCAGATTGATGTTGTCTAGAATTCCACAGGTGCAAAAGAGCCGATACTTCATCAATGCATTTTTTCACCTAAGGCAACCTCGCAAACGTAGAAGTGGGTAAATCTGTATGGGTTTATGTTTGTTTTGGTTTCTATTCATACTGCGTCTAGAGGGAGAGTCAACAGCCCAAAGGGCTAGCACACATAGAATCTGGAACGCCCTGGAGGACGTCAAGGATCCCGTTGCTCAAGCTCAAGCTTTTGCAGAGCCAAGTGGGTCTTTTGCGGTTGCGAAGCCAAAGGATGATGAAACAAAGGAGCTGGGGGAAACCGAGGTGTTCATCAAGTGGGACTTGGTACTGCCTTACTGAATTTCCAATCCAATATGGAAGAAGAACTTATTAATTTGTAAACAGTTGCTACCGATTGTCTTTTCTGGGGAAAGAAGTCATACCGGGCAACAACACAAGGTGATCATGATGGCTAGCCAACATAGAAGCTGGTCCCATGTACAAAATAATGTGGTTTGTGAGTGTGTAATTGTTGTGTTTTCAAGTGCCAACAGCCAACAACAACTCATAATCCATAGGCAACAAAGAAGTTGGGGCCCCGTATCGGATGTGAACACGGCCATGTTACGCCACACTACAAATTTAGACAATTTAGACTGTTGGCATACAGTCCACCCCCTGAGGAGCTGCAAGATGTTGAAGACGAGGACTTGGGGTGTGGAACTTCCCAAACAAAAAAATGGGACGCAGTAACTCAAGGGGGCCAAAATTGCTTAGTAAATGTCCAAACGACTTGTTCTCAGCGTCTATGTTACTTGGGGAATTCCAACCATCTGCAGGAACCTGTGGAAAGGATGGTTGAAGCCATGGTTGTGGCAGAAAACCCTCACCTGCAGAGTCCTTTACCCCCTGTTACTTGCTTTACATAGAAGTTGGCAAGGTCTTGTTAACTCGAAGTTTTTCTATTCTTTGGCATGATTGTAAAACCATTAGGACCCGAAAAACGTGCAAGACTGCTCAGGTTCGCCGTGTGAAAGGCAAATCGCCTTCGCAACGCGAGAAACCGAAGGTTTTGTCCGGGACGGGCACCAGGAAACTTCCAAATGGCCAAGAATACATTTATTTTTGGCCCACCTCAAGGCCACCCATCGATATTGGAAGTTCCGAGCATCAGTCCATAGCAGAAGCTTCTTTGTGGTGCAAGAAGGCGTGGGTCAACCAAAACCATGAGGAACATTCGGGCTGAACATGTTTCCACCGGTTCATTTTTCTATAATTATAGAACTCACAGGTTCTATGTAAAGTAAAACACTGTGATCTTATGTGGTCCCCCATGGCTGGTCTATAGGCACCTCAGATCGCACTCCAGTATTCAAGCACGCTGCCGGGAAAGCCGGTCTTGGGCTCTGGGGTGACCTTGACAGTGTCTTCCGGTTTCTGTGGGTACCTAGGCGAATCCTTTCTTGGCAGTACGGCTGTGTTTTTTTTCTTTCGTGTTGAGCCCACAAACATGGAAGCTGATAGTAGGCAAATGGGTCAATGAGATTACCTACCCAATGAAAGCTCAAAGCATCAGGTTGGACGCATCTGCAAGAGCAGCAAAAATTATTGAGCCCAATGCTGGTGTGAAATTCAAGCTTGTGACTTCGCTGAAGCCAGAGATATGTCCTTTTCCTTTTTTGTTAAGATATTTTTTCCACACCTATTTGGATTCCATGTTGGTTTGGGGTCAAAATTAGAACCAGCTAGGCCACTGCCTGCGACTGCAGCGGTGAAGTCCTTCGGTCATTACAACGCGATCCATTCTTCAGCGACCATGACCACATCTTTGTGAATGAAACTTGTTCAAGACAGGTGACTTGAAGACTTTCTTTGGATACACCTTATTTACACCCCTACTAACTTCTATGTTTATGCATACGCCATTGAACATTGATTTTACATGATTTTACAGAGTGAGCTTTCCGCCTCAAGGAGCTGGACGTGGTGGATTCCAACATCCGCACAAAGCTTGACAAGGCTGAGGACGCAAAAGAAATCGCTGCAATCTTGGAGGGTCCAGGCATGATTTGGAACAATCGCATGCGATGCCTGAAACATCACGACACGGTCAATGGGTGTTCTCTTCCGGCCACTATCGACATAGAACCCTGGCCGAAGTGAAACATGTTTGCATTTTCCGCGTTTACTTCAGAAACTTCAGTCGTTCCACGCATGCAGGAACAGGAATTTATCGTTTTATATTTAGCAATCTCAAATCAAAACAGTCTTTGGGTGTTCTTAAGAGTACTAGGGATCGCGAGGAGTGCTAGGTTTGTTTGACAAAACCACCAGCAACTTTCAAACACGCAAAGTGTGATCCCTTACCTTCATCAACCGGTAGCACTCTTCAGGCGTATCCAACGCCCAGCCTCCCGGTGAAGTGCCACTGTCCTCCGAAGTCCAAGACATTGTTAGGGGTTACAACTAACATGGCACCTGACCAGGATGATTCAAAATAGTAGATTTATTATGAAATTATGGTGTCGAGAATTTTCCATCGATGAAAACCAACATAGCACCTGACACACTGGTGTTTCAGTACCAGTTTCATTTTGGAATGGTTTCCTGGCATGTGCTATGTTAGTTTTGGAGAGTGCGCACTAGCTTCACCCTAATTCACATACAAGGACCTGGCTGGTGTGTCATGCAAAGATGACAGCCTGGGCGGGAAGAAACTCATGGATAAAGGCCCAGGTAGAAAGTCTGCACTCGCCCACTGGAAGCTTCTTGGATGATGTATCTATCCCTTTCAACACCAAACAGAAATCTACACCACGCACAGCTAACATGGAACCTTGCAACAGGACATGTGTAGATACGTTTGGGGAGCAACAGTTTGAAATAAGGCACCTAGTATGTAGTAGCCCTTCTGTAAAATTACGTACAGGTTTTCAATACATTTAATTAAATACATTTAAGCTGTTCACAAACAAACATAGAACCTATCGTGACAGAAATATGAAAAAATAGTGTTGGGTATGCAGGGTTCATTCATTGTCACTGCTGTACATATTGCCTCCTCATTAAGCGCCCTGCTTTCCCAAGGTACCACATGCGTCGACACACAAAACTCATAATCACGGAAAACGTTACGACGGGTAACATTCATGCCCTTGCAGCAGAAACGCTTGGCAAAGAGAATTTGTACGAGATACGGCTGTTGCACACTGCCACCGAAGATTCTGGATTTGGGGGAGTCAAGAGATATCGTGGATGGAAACTCTACTGCAAAAAGCAGAAATTGACCACAACACGAACTTGGAAGCCATAATTCATAATAAATCTACTATTTTGAATCATCCTGGTCAGGTGCCATGTTAGTTGTAAACCCTAACAATGTCATGGACTTCGGAGGACGATAGCTCTCCACAAGGAGGCTGGGCGTTGGATAGGGTCGCCTGAAGAGTGCTACCGGTTGATGAAGGAGGAGCTTCAAAAGAAACAAGTCCCCATCAACGAAATCTTTTGGGAAACAGATGAGAACGAGTCTCTTGATCAAAACTTGCAAACATGGAACCGGAACTGTGGATAGTTCTTTGGGTGTTTTTGGATGTTTTTGGTACATACTCCACCGTTAAGATTGAAGATATGTAGATTAGCTTTGCAGTAGATCCTTGAGAGCTAACACGGACACCCAACACAAAGGTTTGGACGACGACTTTCCTTTTGAATTGGTCGATTGCAGGCTTCCATGTTAGTTTTCAAAGTAGTATAGGCCCTTCGAGACCATGGTTTTGTCCCACCAAGGTTGCGAAAAGACAGAGAGTTCCATTCATCAAAGTTTCGGCCCCTCCAGGATTCTTGCGAGCTCCATGGTTGAAATGAGTTGTCGTTATCTTTGCATGGGATACTCTTCGGAATCAAACATAGATACTACTCCCACCACAACTGATGGTTTTAAACAGAATGTATAGCCATAGCCATTTTGGGTATGCGTGTTAGTTTTCGGGGGTGTACTTCTAACATCTTTAAACTCCATTAGTTTGGCCTGCATATGATTTTTTGCAAAGCCACAACTAACTAACATGGAAGGCACCCTGTTGGTCTTTCCCTCTACCAAGATTCCAAAATCTCCTCACGTTGAGGCAAATGCTTACGGAATACGAACGGAAGAACATTGCAGATAGTTGGGCCAAGCTGGACAAGGCTTGAAACTCGTTTCCAGGTCTTCGGTGTTTCAGTCTAATACGATCATAACGGGGCGCAAAAGCATTTCTTCAAAAAACGAACTCCAAGTTCATAACAGCATGTTTGATTTTGTTTGCAGAAGGATCAACCTTAAGACACCAAACATCGTTGGCGACCTTCTCGCAGGACGACAGAATCAACAGCCATGTTGATGAGCACGTATGCGTGCCGAACCAAAGCAACCAGTACAAGAAAACCACTAGCGTTTCGAGGAGAGGATAATTTGAAAAACGCAAACTGTCACCAGACCATCCACCCTGTCTACTCCGTAGATATGGTTAATTCATTACGCTTTTAAACTAACCTGGAAGGTAGCCCCTTATAAGGTCTCTCGTAAGAGTTTTTCTGAGATTTAATGTTGTGCAATCCAGTGTTATCCTCCTCAACTCCCACCAGCTTAGCAAACATGGCAGCTACCCAGTGGGTTTGGGAAGGGAAATTGGTGGGGAAGCTGTTCGTGATGGTGGTCCGCATAAGTATATATATCAAAAGAAAAACCCATCTTTTGGAAGAATGATTTTTCTTTATTAAAGTCTCTTCATGAAAAGCATCGTTTTGTTAAGTTTTTGGGCTTGGAAAGAGGGGGGCCCACGAATGGCTGTAAGTTACTTCTCCCGAATGTTTTTTTGGTGTTTGGGCAAAACCAACCTTCTTATGCCTACTCCATTGTCTTTCATTAACATGGAAGCTCACCTTAGTTTCGTTTTGAAAAAGTACAACAGGGCCTTGGTAGATGCTTCCCAGAAATCCAGTGTTATCCTCCTCAACTCCCACCAGCTTAGCAAACATGGCAGCTACCCAGTGTGTTTGGCAATGGGAAGTTGGTGGGGAAGCTGTTCGTGATGGTGGTCCGCATAAGTATATATATCAAAAGAAAAAACCATCTTTCGGAAGAATGATTTTTCTTGATTAAAGTCTCTTCATGAAAAGCATCGTTTTGTTAAGTTTTTGGGCTTGGAAAGGGGGGGGCCCACAAATGGCTGTAAGTTAGTTCTCCCGAATGTTTTTTGTTGCAACCTTGTGTTGTAATGTATTTTTTTAATGGTGAATAAGTTTTGATACATTCCTTGCAAACACTTTCATTAACATGGAAGCTTGCCCCAGTGGGTTTTGAACATATGCAGAGGTCCTTTGATGTCAGTGGGGTTGAATGGAGTAATTCAACTGAAAATCTGCTTTGTCACCAACATGGAATCTAACATAATAGAATCTTAAAAAGAATGAAAAAAGGAAGCTGACCGGTGTGCAACTACCATGGAACCCAGTAGAATGATGCAGGAGTCTACCGACCTTTACTACGGTAGGTCATCAATTTCACCGCACCAAAAGAAGATGGTTGACTACTCGCGAGAAGATGTCGGCGCTTGGCTTTGCAGTAACCCCAGAGGTGGCAAAAAACTATGGGCAAGAGACTTGTTTGCAGGGACTTGTCAATATGTTCCAAGATGCGAAAATATAATGTCTTGATGCGGAAAAGATATTCACTGGATTGAGTTTAAGCATACATATACCCCCGATGGCCCGTTCACCTTTTCGCATTAATATTAGGAAGAGATGGTGCTGGATCATTGGGATGGCCTCCACACGCGTGTGGGCAACACGCAGCACGTGCCCAACGCAGACACTACACTTAAATATGAGTTGCACGCCCCAAAAAAAACAAATATGGAACCTGGGCATGGGATTTTGAAAATGATTCTAGCCTTGAAAAGGGACTATTTGAAGTATCTAGGTTCCATGTTAGTTTTCATGGTGGCAGTTCTTTTTGTTTGACATGATTTGAAATTCCGTCAACAACCAATGGAAGTCTACGTTTGTTATGAACGATTTTGTTTGCAAAACCAGGGCATGGTTCTTCTAAGCGTGCTCTCATCGGTGGAGCTGTATGAAGAAGCATCCTTGCCACCCCGAATAACATTCCGATACGTATTCATCAATGTCCCTGCTGATGGACGTTGTTTTTGGAGCGCAATGTTTCTGGGGTTCAGGGCGACCCCAAGGCAGATTTGGGGATGGAGCCAACGGCAGAGATCCAAACAAGGCTTTGCCAATGAGCCAGACTCTAGCTATGAAAAGGACATGGTGTTAGAATGGTCTATGCGGCTCGTAGATATGCCCCAGCCATGCCGGGAACGTTTGATTGCTGGACACTGTGCAAATAGCGCTGATTTTGCCCTTCGGCGCAACAATACTAACATGGAAGCTGGTAACAATTTTCTGATTCCGAGTTTGCCAGCTGGTTTTCAGTAAATATAACAACAAAAGGTTTTATACGCAAACATGGAAGTTATTGTCAATTTGCGTAAGTTCATGTTTTCTGTTTGTTTTGTCAGTAATCTTGTTGACTAGGCCTGGGTTGCCAAGAAGCTGCAATGCCGAATCATCGTCATTTGTGGGGAAGTTTATCCTGGTGCCCGGTGCACTCAACATTTTGATTGCGAGGGCACTCCCCAAAAAGAAGTGTGGCTATGGCTTCACAATTCATTCGATGGAAATGGCAAGGCTTCACCTCATTTCCTCCTCATCTCTAAGGAGTGTGCAGGGTCAGTTCTTATTGCAAACACCTAACAAACATAGAAGTACAAAAGTCTTGCCAAGTTCATCAAGTATCTAAATCTATTGCCCAAGAATTCTGGCCGCCAGGACGTTGACATTGTGGAAGGTGACGAGCCACTTCCTGACCCATCTGAATCAAAGCCTTTGACAGAACAATTTGTCGAGGAACCATTGCAGGACAATCCGGGTCTTAATAGACATTATATGGGAGGAAATGACTTCAAGCCAAATAAATTCAATGGAGAATCAAGCCAGTCTTTACATCCCAGGGCAGCATCTTAACATGGAACCTGATTACCAGGTACTGGAAAAGGATCCCTTAAGAACTGAGACTTGTGTTTTCCTTGTTAGTCTATACAGGACAGCCCCCTCAAAGAATCTGAAGAAGCGCATTTGCAATGGCATGCCTCCCTGCCCGATGATGTGTGGAAAGAGTTCTCGACGAAAAATGGTGTCAATAGATTCATTGATTCAGCTGGCCAACCTTGTTATGAGATTGAGATCGAAGGGGTGGATGAGAATGTGTTCGTCAAAGAAAAGGAATCCTGTTCAAATCAAGCCTTGTACTCCCTCCCCCAAAGTTCAAACTAACATGGAAGTTGCAAGTCGATTCCTCGTACTTTATTCAAATGGACCTTCTCATATCAATGTTTTTTCTGACTAATTGCTGGCCAGGAGGGATGTTTTCTTAAAAATGAACAAATTTGACTCTAGGCTATTGAATCCAGAAATGATAGAAGCCCACTCGGCACCAATCATATGCAATTATCTTTTTCCAACCTTAAATATTGTTGGGTTCCATGTTAGCTATGAATATGGCACCTTTACGAAAATTGCGCATGGGTCGTCAACCGCTATTCCAGCAGTGTCCACGCATTGACTTAGGATTTTGAAACATCTGGAGATGTTTTGCCTGCTGCACGCTTGGCGGTGGACCAAGTCCTTTTCTTGGCCGATCTTCGTGACAAAACCTTCAGGGATTGTCAGAATATCAAAGTCAGCGACTTGAGGACGAAAGCAAGGAATTTGGGCGTCCACCTTAAAGGTAACCTCAAAAAGGCCAAAATTGTGGCCATGGTTGTGGCTGCCACCTGTGATAATCTCAGATCATATTCAGATTGTGCTACCTGCAAACAAACATGGAAGTTCAGTCTTCATGTGCGACACTGTTCGGTTTCACCTTGGGTTGGGACCACTTATATATATATAGCCAACAAAGAAGTCTGTAAGCAGCACTAACCTTTCTTTTTTATCTAGATTCAACTTAGGTGAAGAGGAACTTCAAAAGGAGAAAGAACGGATGAAAGCATCGAGAAGTTCAAAGTCACAGAATGAATTTGAAACCATCAAAGTCAAAAAGGAGATTTCAGAGAACATGGAGACGGCTTCCAAAGCCAAACCCATCCAGGCGGAAAACGAGATCACATCATCGCCAGACCCAACAGGTCAAACTCCAATGGATATGGTCGCTGTTCCCACTTCCGAGTCAGGTGCCAACGGCGTGGTGGTTGCCACTTCCGAGGGGCAGGAAAACGCCGGGGTCGAAGACAGCTTGGCAAACAAAGAAGAGGAGGTGGACATGACACAGTCTTTTCTTGCTTTGCAAGACGCTGGTACGGAAACAGCACCAGCAGCAGCAAAAGATACTTTCAAGAATTGCTCCATTGCGGTCCCATTGATAGCTTTGAAGAAATTCAAACAATGTTTGGATCAGGAAGGTGTAGAGCCCAACCTTATCTTGGCTTTGCTTGGATCAGTGACAGTACAACAATACAAGATTTCAAAACCATGTTTGAATGGAATGGTTGTGGCTGATGCAATAGAACATGGTCAATTCTTTTGGGAGAGGGTTGGCGGTCACTTACAGACCAAACCAATCACAGCTGTATTCCTATCAGAAAGATTTGAAGCGTCCCTTGAAGATGTTGCTTGTTGCAAGTTTGCCAACAAACATGGAAGTTGGAAATCGGTTTGGAGAGGGGAAGTTGGTGGGGAAGCTGTTCGTGATGGTGGTCCGTATAAGTAAATATATGGAAGAAAAAACCTGAAAAACCATCTTTCGGAAGAATGATTTTCTTTATTAAAGTCTCTTCATGAAAAGCATCGTTTTGTTAAGTTTTTGGGCTTGGAAAGGGGGGGGCCCGACAAATGGCTGTAAGTTAGTTCTCCCGNCCTCCTCAACTCCCACCAGCTTAGCAAACATGGCAGCTACCCAGTGGGGTTCTTGAAGGGGAAATTGGTGGGGAAGCTGTTGGTCATGGTGGTCCGTATAAGTATATCTATATCAAAAGAAAAAACCATCTTTCGGAAGAATGATTTTTCTTTATTAAAGTCTCTTCATGAAAAGCATCGTTTTGTTAAGTTTTTGGGCTTGGGAAGGGGGGGGCCCACAAATGGCTGTAAGTTAGTTCTCCCGAATGTTTTTTTGGTGTTTGGGCGAAACCAACCTTCTTATGCCTACTTCATTGGCTTTCATTAACATGGAAGCTCACCTGAGTTGTTTTTGAAAAAGGTATATCAAAACCACCCCTGGAACTGAGGCTTTTCTAATAAATTGATTGGTTTTTTCTTGGCCAGCTAACATGGCACCTGGCGACATGCCCCAGTTTGCCAAACCCTAAGGTTCTGGAAGATGTTCCAATCAATACCCCCGTGGCAAAAGAGATCTACGTTTTTTACATTCCCACTGACAAACCTCTGGGTGTCAACGAGCATGATTGTAGCAATGTCACGGTGAAGCTTTTTGATCCCAGTGGTGAAGAGCTTTCGTTGTCGGAAGGGCAGGTTGGATTTTTCTCGGTGGGCAAGCTGGGCGCTCTCAAGGGAGGTCTTTTGAATGTCAAAGATCAAAGAAAAGTGCTAGACAAAGAAGATATTGTGGTTCTTCGTCAACAGGAAGTTGATGCAAAGATTGATGAAAGGAGGACTGTGCCTGAAGAAAAGCCTAAACAAGTAGAATCACAGAATATGGCTACGGGGTCTGGGTTAAAAAGGATTGCAGAATTGCTGTAGCGACTGTAAGGTTCTTTGATTAAAGGATTGCAGAAGCTCTACCGTGTTCTAAGTTTGTTTGACTACTGAAAAGGAACTACCCCTTCCAGGAAAAAACTAGATGAGGTGGAGGAGAAAGTGCAAAAGAAATCAATTCGCCGTGCAGAGAGCATGAAATGGATTGGTGAATGGGTAGAAAAGACTGCGAAAGAAACCTCAGACTTCAGCTCGAAAAGAGATGTCTGGCAGAAAGTATTGAGGGCAGTTGTGAGTCCACAACACAATGGTACTAACAAAGAACCTCACATGACATGGCACCAGTTCTTTGAAGAAGCCATAGGCTGTGAGATTTTGGACATTCCTGACACGTTCAAAGTAGCTGACCTAGCATTTGAAGTTGTAATCGTGATGATCTCCACACAGATTGGTGCCCTTCAGAAAGAACAAGATGCTGCTGAAAAACGGCTTGCAAAAGCAACAAAACGAAAGCTGTGCATGGAGAATCAGGAAGAAAAAAGGAAGACAAAAGATCAAAAAAAGGCGGAGAAGTTCTTAGTACTGAAGGATACAGGTAGATTGGAGACTGACTTGGAGGAAAAGAGGCTCGCACATGCGCTCAAATTCACGCTAGTGGATGCTAACATGGAACCCCAAAGAGGCTTTACAAATGAGCCACCTACCTACCACAAGAGTGCATTTTTGTGTGTGTGTGGTGTGAAAAGGTATGTGTCAAGGTGACATGTTAGCTACCGGTAATTTGTTTTTGTTCATCCATATTTACATTTGATGTCTCTATATACTACTTAATACACCCAAAATAGGTCCAATCCTGGCGCAACACCCGTAAATCCACAACACTAACCAACATAGAAGTGGGGCTGGAGTGTACCCTGTAGGCAAAGAAGGAGGCAACAATGGCATGCAAAGAGAAGTCATTTGAAAGGGAGTGACACTGCAACGGGGAAGAGAAGATTCAAACGTCGAAGAACGAAGGATGAAGGAAACTTCCCTCTTCCTCTCAAAAAGCCTCGCCAGGTTTCTACGATTCAGCAGAAGCTTGAAGTAGTGCGGTATTGCAGAGAGCTAAAGGCAAAGAAAGAGGAAGCAAAGAACGTCCTTCGTGCTCCTAGAACCAGGGGTGGAACAAGGGCCCAAAAAAAGAAAGCTCATGAGGCACGAAAAGAAGCTCGGCAGGTCTGTAAAGTGAATTACCAAAAGGCATGTAAAGAAAAATTTGGTTCCATTGTTGGCGGGGCACAGATTTGCAAGTGGGACAGGATGTGTACACTTGAATCTTGGGAAGAGATTCCTGAGATGGTCCGGACTCGGATCTCAGCGACCAACAATTCGTGGAGAAGCAAGCTAGGCCTGGCTAAGAAAGGGGCCAAGATAGGAGGAAGAGTGCCACATAGCCTCCAGGTCGAGGTTGACCGATTGGTGGCGGAGATGGTGTCCGGAGCATCAGCAGTCTCATGCCGCAAAGAATGTGTGACTTTCGAATGTCTTGTGTCTTGGTTAAAACATTGTTCCGCCTTAAGCAAACATGGAAGTGGAATAGCTGTTTGCTCATACTAATCAAGATCAAACATCTCAGATTTATACAAGCATATCAGTTTGGGACTTCTTTGTTGAGACAAGTTCAGGTTCCATGTTTGTTTGTTCACACACCAGTGGCCAAGTCTTTTGAGGGAGTGAGAAACTGATGGTGTCACCCCAACATCCTTAGCCAACACAAGGCCACACTAACGTGGCAACTTGTAATTGGTAAAAGAAGATTGGAGATTGTCACTGCGGTGACAAACAAACTCACACCCTTGTAACCCAGCAAATGGTAAAATGGAGTCTTCACAGTGGGAGTTCTTAAAAGGATTGTCTTTTTTCGATGGTCCATTGCCAGGTTCTTTGTTGAATTTTTGTGGTACCTTCCTATGTGCATACTAAACCGTACTAACATGGAAGTGGACCAAGCGCGTGTTCAGCCTTTTCAGGAAGAAACCTTTGCAACCTTGATCGCAGACTGGAACGATTCAATTGAAGACACCATTGCTGCAGTCAAGCTCTTCAATGAGGACATCATCAAAAAGTTCAAGGCAAAGGAGATTTCCGGGGAGGCCTTGTTGGCCGCCATTGAGCCCGAACCCAAAAAAGTGGCTCTTCCTAGCAAGACCTGGATCTATTGGTGGCGCATGACGTGGGGATGGGGTTTACTTACCAAAAGCCCAGAAGACCAAGCCTTTCTTGAGTACCAGCACCCAGACATGGATACAGCAAGAGCAGCCATATCTGGTCTGATGACATCTGATAAATGTCATCCGGCCATGCTGCTCAATTATGATCAAATCTGGAGGAACTCCTATCAAGTTAGCAAGTTCAAAATGTTATTCAAGCAGAAGGAAGTTATTGGGGCCCGGTCCAAACGTACCAAAGCTTCGGGAAGGGAATCAAAGAAGTGCCATGCGGTCAAAGGAGCACGTCGGTCCATGACCGTTCCTTGACAAGCTACTAGCTTTACTAACATAGATGTTGGGAAACCATGTGAATTTCTGAAGAGAAAAACTAGATGTAGGGACTTGAACCACCCTTGTTCAAGCTAACATAGAAGTCAAATGCTCCATGTTGATTGCCGAAAAAAAAACATCCCAGGTGCTGACTTCAAGCTGGAGCGACGGATCTCCAGGACCCATAGCAGTGTGTTTGCCCGAATCCGCTATGTCTCCGCAGGAGATGCAAGACTTTAACCTCCAAAACGTGGGAACAGCAATGGTCTTGAGCACATCATCCCATACGCATTTCATGCAAGGGGAGACCCTTTGCATCATCCAAGAACAACTATGGTCAAGAGCATTCGAACGTCAGAGGGCAAAGTAAATTGGTGTGAAAAATTCCTTCTGGTAAACAAACATGGAAATGAGATGTCAATGTCAGTATGGACTTCCATGTTTGTCTACTAGAGGTTAGTGTATGTTAGTGTACATGTTTTGAAGCCCGTTCTCAGTGAAAGCCAGTCTACCTTCACTTAAACTAACGTACATCCTGTCAAGGGCTCCATCCCAAAAGGAAACCATCCATTGTTACTTTTCAGAGGGCCTTTGCAGTGTCCAAGGTATGGGTTGACAACAGAAGACCCAAGGGCGAAGGGGGCCCTAGTGGCCGATGCATGGACAGGGACCTTTTCACGAAAGAATGGCCTTCATCTCCGCAGGCCAGCAAAAAGATTTACACATACAGGTGTAGTGGTGTAACCTGTTCTTCAAAACAGTGGTGTGCTGGATTCTTTGTTAGGTTGGTACTGTCTCCCTGTAAGCAACCGCCTTCAAAGTTTTAAAGTAGCTGGCCTGCCAGGAGAGCTTTCTACGAAAAGCATCAGATCGTTGAGCCAAGGGTAAACCCAGGAGGATGGTCCAGTCATGGGCAACCTGTTGACCAGGTCCATGGCCATTACAGAAGTCTGCTACGTGCGAAAGACATCACAGATGTGACATCATCGTTGGACCTTCGGAAACGCCCGCGTTCTTTGGCTACGCTGAGATCACGGTAGTTGTGAATCATACAGTCTGTATTGTATATTGCCATATGGCCTTAATGCTATCTAACTTCTATGTTTGCTGAACAACTTCGACACCTCACCACCTCCAAGGCTTTGAAGAACTGGATATCAAATCCAATGGCCAGGCAAGTTCTGAAAAGAGTGTTGGTCCGGGTTTCATCTTTGGTTTTTGACATGCACTCATTCTTTATTCAGGATTGAAATGATCATCACAAAATGATTGGAAATTACAGTAGCCATTATCTTTCAATCTCAAAAAGAATGTTTCTGAAACAAGTTTGCTTTCGTTGAAAACAATTCCCCACTGCTGTTTCACAAACATGCATTTTGTTTTACTTAACATAGAAGCCCACTCAAATGATAGGGGGTATGACTTTTGCAAAAAGGATGAAAGCTCCTTTGCAAGGGATTCTTTCCTCTGCCCAAAATGGCCGTAAGTTCCTTTTTTATCCCGGAAGTCTTTTGATACACACTTTGCGTTAGGTGAAGATGTTTCCGCAAACTCGAGCATTGGAAAACTCAGAGTGTAGTACTTGCTGTACTTCAAAGTCTTTCACTAACATGGAACCTCAACTAAGTTCTTTTTGAAATGGTATAGAAGGGTCTTGGTAAGGGTTTCCTCCAATTATATATGTATATATGCAAATCTAGGGTTACCCTTGCGAATTCAAACCAGCCCAGAAAACATGGCAGCTATCCGGTGGGTTTGGGAGGGGGAGGACGTTGCGGAAGACTGCAGTTCTTTTTTGAACGAAGTTTCTTCTTAACTAAAGTCTCTTGATGAAAAGCATCCTTTTGTTAACTTTTTGGGCTCGGAAAGAATGGCCGTAGGTTTCTTCTCCCGGAGTCTTTTGGTACAACGTTGTGTTAATAACTGTCAGTTGGTTTCCATTCCATAAATTTCTTCGGGTGACTTAGCCAACATGGAGATGAAGTGGATTAGAATGAAAAGTTATGGAGGAGTTTTGTTGTTTGGGGCCTAGGCCGCAGGAGTGAGAGTTGAGTAAAGCCTACACCAATACCCCACTAACATAGAACTCTTGTACCTCTTTACATCATTTTTGGAAAAAGATTATGTTCCATATACTTCTTCACAGCACCCTTGCATTTTCAGTTGCAACTGTTTGATGTTTTCACAACCCATGTATTCAAACATAGAAGTTGATCGAAGGATATTATTTTAGATGTGAGAAGATCCCTTTCCACATTCAACAACATGAAGGATACATGGCCTCTACCACCTGCTAACGTGGAAGTGGGACCGCCGCAGGTTGCTCTCAAAGTAGCCCCAATTCGACGGATCGTTGAGATGACCACCAAGGCTTGGTTTGAATTACCCAGGAAGATTTTCGAAGCAGCTTGGGTGGTGTGCGGTCTAGTGGAACCCAATCATTTCGATGCGTTTCGTTCGGTGGGGGATGTTGGCATCACTTCGGAGACGGAAGCGAAGAAACTCTTCGATCCCTGCAATGTTCTTCACGGTTCTTCGCTCCAGCCAACCCCACAGCTGTGCACACGGTTTGTGTGGCAAGTGTTGGATGAGGACCTATGAATTGTGTTTGGGAAACGTTCAACCACCTTTGCAAACAAACATAGAAGCAGAAGTGTAATAATATGTGTGTGGGGTTGTATCATACATATTACTGACAAAAATGCGTGTCATAAGCAAAATGGAAAACTACCTGCTACAATGTATGGGAATCTACCCGCAATTGCCACAAAACACAAATGTATTGATATATAGTACACTAGCAAACACTTGAAGGAATACATGCAATCCAGACAGATAGGAACACTGGGTGTCCCCAAGGTACCCCAAAATGTATTTGTCACAACTCAAAGGGACACCCGCTATTTGGCTCAAGTAAAAGAAGAGCGTTTGCATAGTGTATTTGGTGGTAACCCCCAAATCAAGTCAAACCAACCAACATGGAACTCACAAACAGAACCTGAAGATTTGGAAGATTAGTTTTTCAACGGGGTGTTTTTTTCAGGTTCTATGTGAGTTTAGTGCGGCTTGGTGGGACAGCATTTAAAGTTGCAGAGTATGTTTGCCCCAAATTGTTTTGAATTTCACCCAGTAATTTCAAACTTACATGGCACCTGCTGTCTTCCTTTGTTCAATTAAAGAACTGAAAAATGCAGGATAGCGAGGAAATCTATCACAACTTGCCCTTTGAAGTCGCTCATGGTGTTGTTCGAACGCTGGTGCAACACTTGTCTCAGTTTCAAGAAGCCAAGGTAGAACTTGCTCGGTTGCTTGAAGAGGACCCATCTTCAAAAAAGAAAAAAACACAAACACTGTCAGAAAAGGTTCAGAAGTGGAGACGGGTAGACAAATTTATAGTGATGAACCGCCGAACTGGACAGGTGGCAACGCCTGAGTGGTTGGGGAAACACGTTGGGGAGGATGCTGAGGGTCGACCCTGCATGAAGAATCCAAAATCCACAGCACGTGCTTGGATACTGACTTTGCGCTGCCTGGTGGATGAAGGAGACCAAGTGTTTTCAATTGCCCTGCAAACTAAGGCTGACTCAAGCTTTCGGAATGTCAGGTGTCTTGAACTGAGGACAGGTCTTCCCGAGAAAGGCATTGACTTCTTGATGGGTGGTTACCAACACATTCTAGATCCAGAGGATGGCCCCGAACCTGGGAAAGAATTCATGTCAACTCTGGTGTTTACAAGAGTGGTGGATGTATTGTGATGACCCACCCCAAAGAAAAGATACTGGCAATCATTTTTTCTTGTATTCTATAGGCCCTCAATGCTGACTTCCATGTTAGCTAGTGGTAAGATTTACATCACCCCAAAGAAAAACAATTGGCAATGATTTTTCTTGTATACTATAGGCCCTCAATGCTGACTTCCATGTTAGCTAGTTGTACGATTTACACTCACCCCAAAGAAAAAGATACTGGCAATCATTTTTTCTTGTATACTATAGGCCCTCAACGCTGACTTCCATGTTAGCTAGTGGTAAGATTTACGCTCACCCCAAAGAAAAAATACTGGCAATCATTTTTCTTGTATACTATAGGCCCTCAATGCTGACTTCCATGTTAGCTATTGGTAAGTGGTTTCGCCTATAGTGGGAGTTTGAAGAAACAACCTGCCCTGTTTCCTAACCATTGTCAGATTCCATCTTTTTTTTTGAATAAGAAAATTTCCAGCATCCCCAAGGAAGACGATTCTGCTGGTTCTGTGTTTGGGGATGCTGATGATGACAATGACAGCGTACCCGGCGATGAAGCTGGTTTAGAAGGTGGGACCTCTCTCCAGTTTACCGTAATGTGTGTCAAGATACAAAGCCCATGCAAAGTATATAATTTCAAAAGAACTGAAACTACGTAATCATTTTTTCTTGTATACTATGGGCCCTAAATTCTGACTTCCATGTTAGCTACGGTAGGTAGTAGGTAGTGTTGATGTAAAATGCAGGACAAGCGCTTGGAGAGGAACATGATCCGGCAAAAGAGCCGGAGGCCGGCAGCCTGAAGGTGGTCCCTACACGTGGGAAACCAAAATGCATGGATGCTCAAGAGCATGACGCTGATGAGGATCAGCCTGCTGAAGAAAATCAAAACATGGAGGTCGAACCAAACTTCATTGTTTGTTTGGAGTTTGCCGAAGGCAAGGTCACTCGACCCCCAACAGAATTCCGGCAGAGGCCGGCTTACGTAGAACTTGAATCCTTGGGCTTGACCAAAATGGTTCCTTTGAAAAATTGTGGGGTGTATTACCACAAATCGACATCCCAATGGCATACCAAATACGGGGACTCCAATTCTGCTCCTAAATGGGGTCCGGATCTCCGTAGCGAGAAACGTGCGCTATTGATGGCGCTGATCAGTCTCTGGAAATGGTATGCCGGAATCACAAATGCATCCGAGGATTCGCAGTATGTCACACGTCTGCAGGAAGAGCTGCATGCCACTCCGTTCTGAGAAGTTTCAGATATACGTAGAAGTTGAAAGACTACTCTTCTTACTTGTTTGTTATCATTCTGCCCAATCTTGTTTGTTCTTCAATGTGTGTCCAGAGTCCAATTAGTGGCTGGCTCTGCCATTCTCACTTGGGGTGATTAGGTGACGTTGGATTTTTGAACAAAAACCGTCAAACCACACAAACATGGTTGTGGACAATGAAGAACATTTTTTTGGATTGACTGGGTAGCCAGCAAGTGAGATGAATCTGCGGACTTCTATGTTTAGTAGCTGTGTTGCTCGATGATGCCAATCAGATTAAATTCGGCCGTTGGTTCTCTCGAAGTTATTTGGCAGGGGGTACAACATGTTCACTATCTTTGGGTTCTGGGTTGGTTTGTTATTCTTGTCAACTGGAGTAGGAAACTTTAGTATAGATGTATTTAGTATAGGCTGATTCTGAAGAACCATCATTGAATCACAATGGCATCTATTGCTGTACAGTGGCCTAGTTAGGTACGTGGGATGGCTGGCTCAATCCTTATACTTACTGTAACTAACCTAGAAGACAGGCGTGTATTCTAGAACTCACTTTTTGAGCCGGCCTAGACCACTCATCAGGCGTGTGGGACGTCTGCGCTGGGAACAAAAAATTGAAGTCTTTTCAACTTCCACGTTGGTGAGTAACATCCATTTTTCATTTTGTCGGTCTAATGCCGGTTTCCAAACCGGTGAAAAAGCAAATCCTCCGTTCCACAAAACAATGAAACATTTTCAATTCCAGGGTAGTATGATGTAGTATGGTAGTATGATGATTCAAAGCAATTCGATTCGCACAAACACTGTGGATTTTCCAGCCCCCAAGGTATAGTATTGCAATTCTGAAAGTGTTGTTCTTTCTGGCATTAAGATAGCACCTGAAAATGGCTGATCGGAATATAGTATTACTTCTCTTTTTGGATGGTTTTTTCAGGTGCTATGTTAGTTTTTGGGAGGGTACGCAAATGAAAATTCAACACTACAAGGTATAATGCTGGTTTTCAACCAACCTCCAGGGTAGTCCTGCAGTTCATGTGTTTTTTCCAACTTCCAAGTTGGGTGGGTTTTATGAATATCCGCTAGAATGAAAAACATCTTTCTTCCAATTTCCAGGGCCCCACGGATGCAATTATCATAATCCCTTACTAAATACAAATCTGTGCATTGATCTTTAATATTCCAAGGGGGTAGTTCAGATGTGAACAACTTATTTCCCACTTCCATGTTGGTGAATATCCATTCATTCCCAGAATATAACCATATAGATTTTTCCCCCAACAAACCCGATTCTTTTGGTGTTTTTGGATCCTTCTGGTATTTCTGGCGGCTTTGGCAGCGAGCGTTGGTCGGTCTGGTGTGAAAGAGGTAATAGCCTGTATAGTGTTTACAGCTTCTATGTTCGTGACTTCTCACATCTTCAAATTGCCCCCAAAGAATCCGATTTTCTCACATGCAGGGTGGCAGTTTATTTGGTTTTGATTCTGATCGTTTGTTTTTGTGTGATCTTTCAACTTCCAGGTTAGTCAATACCAATCTCAACAAAAAACGTTTTTGGATTTCTGGCTCTCACATGAGTAATTGATTTGTTATTTCACACTTCCACGTTTGTGAATACCAATATCCCAAAACAAGACAATTCAAAACTTCCAACTTCCAGATTTGTTTTTCATGGGGCTGAGGAAGTTCCACGTTAGTAAAGTCTGGTCTGTTATTTTCACATATTTTCACATTTTCTTGACAAACGTGGAACCTTGCTGTGGTTCTGATTGACCCCCTTCACAACTTCTATGTTTGTTAGGCACTGTTGGGTTGTTTGTATGTTGTAAGGTCATGATAGTCAAATGTGATTTTTTGAAAACTTCTATGTTTGTCAACAATGTGACGCAACATCCTTCAACATGGGTTTATGGCCTGGACCACTTTCCCCAGGCAAATCCTTGAAAACCAACTTCTATGTTAGTAAAGCCTGTTTCTGGAATTAACTTCCACGTTAGTTTGAAAGAGAGTACTCCTCTTTGAGATTCCCTTGGGCATTTCAATATGCTGTAACAGTTTGTATGGCAAAGTCATGGAGGATCGACTCCCATCGGAATTTCCCCAAAAAAATATCCCACAATTCAATGAAAATTGGATGAAACAGATACCCTCCTTGGAACTAACAGTTCGGCACCCATCCCCCCATTCTTCAAGGGCAAGTCTGTTGTTCGTTTTAGGGATGGAAAACAGCAGTTCTTCCTGTTTCTCCCTCACCACGCTTTATAAGCATTCGCGTCGCCAGACGCCCCTCCGGAGGAAAGATTGGTTGAACGAGAGGGCCGAAAACCCCAAAGAATTCAATAAAATAAAATATTTGAATGTGTAAGTGTCACGTTTCAGGTTTGAAGAAGTTCTTCCGATCTCAGAAGGACATGCCTGGCAAGACCAAGGCAAGCGTTGATTCGTTTATGGATCCGGAAGAAATGGATGTCGGGTGATGGATTCAGTACAGTATTTTTTTAAACATAATTACATGAAAAAATATGAAACAATTATATATGTATAATATATTCCTTGAGCATGATGATATGAATGTTGTAGTTGCATTGGTTATATGTGTATATCAATGTTTAGTTTATTTCGGGGGGAAGTGGAAGTGACTCTGGTCAAGTAGTGTTGAATATATGCACGGGAATAGCGCCGAATACACCGCCAAAGCAATGAGAAAAAGCACCGAGGTTTAATAGGACATATACATCTTCAGATGGTGGATTTTCCATTGCCATGTTAGTTTTCGGGGGTGTAGCTAAGAAAATTTGGAATGAGCAGAGTAAGAGCAGCCTCGTGGCGTTCAAGAACCCCAAAAACACACTGAAAGAAAACGATAAGGCCCATTTTTTCTTGCATTGTTCTACTGTATGTATCATATTTATATTATTTATATACATGTGTGTTTGTCACTACTGTATTGGCTTTGTATAACAGTCGTGGCGTGAAGATATACTTCTGATTCCCATTTATTTTTTTTCCAGTTTGTAAGTTATTGACTGTTCAGTCTATGACCTTCCAAAGTCTTGTTTGTTTTGATTCAGAACCATCCAAACAAATTAATCACCAAATTTTTTCGATGTGTATGTTTTGATATATGCCACGTTCTGTATTGCTTATTAGTGCATATAGCTGCCACGTAAATGGTTTGACATCTATGAATTTCTATTGGGATTCATTTGGAAGTTGACATGTTGATTTGCGCATCTGCGTACCCATCATTGTTATCAAAAAATGCCCTGATTCTGCTGATCACTGGTCACTCATTATAAGAATAGTGCTTTGTTGCATTTTTTTTCCAGCATACTTGTCCCTTCTTCATAATGAAACACTTGTAGAGGCTGATATTGTGAAGCAGATCTGGGCAGAACTTCCAAAGCACATGAGCACTCCTGTGGCACCTTTGGATGAAGAGATGCTTTCGGAGTTGGCCAAGGTTCCTGCTGTCGTTGATGGCAACTTGGCGCAAGCCAATGATGTATACGATTAGAGAAGCTTATATATTGGCTACTTGTTTTTTTTGTGTCCAATGCCAGAGACTTGGAAAATTTTCATGTGAAAAAAACATATATGTCATATTACTGTCATATGTATGTATTAAACGCACGTGTGCATAGTCAAATTAGTCAATGAACATTAATTGGTGATTAAGGTTTGTGGTTTACTAGTCTTGGGAAGCCTGATTTCTTCAGGGGTGGTTTCATTGACCAAGCCTCAACCACTACCCGCAATCAGTGGCTGGTGAAAGCCACATTGAGGGGTTCACAACACAACGTTTGCAGCGGGAGTTGATGTCGTTTTTTCACCATCACTAACGGGTTGATATATATCATATATATATATATGTATGTTTTAGATTATATATACCCCAAACACGATATATGATTTAAGCATAATAATTCTGGGTGAGTTTCCCCAGCAAAACACCCGAATTTTTACCTTTCAGGTGAGTTCAAGCACAACTGGGGTACTGCTGAGAAGCTTTACAAGTCAGAGGCCTGGGTGGTTCCAAATATTGGTAGACATGAGGGAAATCATATGGCGGTGACGGGGTGTTGTAAGGTAGGCTGTTGTAAGGTAAACTTAAAGAGAACAGAAATCTTGGATCAAAAGGGATAGGGCCTGCAACTAGCTTGATTTTGATATTCAGGATTTTCAGTGTGGTTGTGTTTTTTTCCCCCAATTGGTTTCAGCATCCCTTCGAGCATTTATCATTGCATGTTTTCTTTCATGATTCTAGATCACTAGGATATGGTTCTTAGATACCAGCGTTGTGACCAACACTTGTTGGTGATTACGTTGTTTTCATGAGGTTTGCCTCCACTTTTCCATTTGGAGGGTGAATTTTATTTTACAGCAAACACAAGCGGCCTTATAGTTGTCTCGTGCTGCATCCGTTTGGGTTTAGCATCAGTCTTCCAATTTCAACAAGACGCCTTGGGTGTGTGGCTCAAACTGATTGACCCCCTACAATAGATCGTTGAAAGAAAAAGCCACGGGTCCGAAACCGCGCAAAAAAAACATGTACACTGATTAAGATTGCTTGGAAAGGCAATTGTGCAATTCGTCGAAAAGCATCGACAAAAAACGTGAAACATCCACTTCTCATACATGTGCAGGACCAAGTGGTTGAATATGGTCTTTGTTTAAATCATGACGAAGCAATCCAGCTGTGGTAGGGGTGCGACACCCAGGCAAACCTTCAGAAATGCCTTATATGTCTAAGCTGTTCTAGCTTCTTTGAGGTTTGTCACCAGTATGTGAACACTGGGACCAAGGGCCTTTACATCAGCTATTCAATGCTTTTTCAGCCTTCGAAATCCCAGGTCGTTTGTGGTGAAATTTGGAGCTGGATGGACCACCTTAAGTTAATCACTTAATCATCAACCATGAACTGAGCATGTGCGTTAATTTTGTTAAAGGCTTTACGGCCTTGACTTTTCCTTAAAGCAGGCCATTGATTCCTTTGGCAATCGCTACTTGCTGGGTGTCTTTGAGAACAAGGACGATGCCAGGAAGGCCTTTGATGCCTGGAACAAGGAGTACGAACAGGTGCCAGATGGCGCGAGACAGTTCAAGAGAAGGTTGAAGTGTTGAAGTTGCAGGATGTCAAGGTGTCTTATGAATTATTGTTGTTGAATCTACATTGTCATTATGTATGCTTTTTTGGCCTCAAGTTATACAAAGTATCTTCCATTTTGGTGAAGCTGGTTTACATATAGTATATAGAAAGCAAGTATGCATAAAAATTATATATATATATATATTTATTATCATGTGATTTCACCCAGCCAAAATCTCACTCCCCTGCGTGAAGTCTGATCAACGGAGAGAGCAATTCGTTCCATCATCTTCCAACAGAGATGTTTGAGCATGTTTTACGGTGTGTATATTTATAATATATGTGTGTAAATTTCCACATGTCAATGAGGTTCTTAATTTTCAGGGACAACTATAACAGCGATAAAGGTGATTTTCACGGAATCTACAAATTGATGGTAATTTTTCACAGACACCGAAATTGGTCAGCAATGTGTTGATCTTCAATCGGATCCCCAGCCCATCACTATTATGGAATCTAAGGGTACCCCTTCAATACCTCCCCCCCTGCCCCCTTGAAAATGCCCGGCCCCTCATAAGGCCTAATCAAGGGACAACCCATGACACTAGGTGGTTCCGGGCTTGAGATGATCGCCTTGTTTATACCAGGCTGGCGCTGATGTGAAGGAAAACTTGAAGAACTGGGCCAAGGCACAGGAAGCTGAATTGGCCGAGGAGCTGGGGGTGGCGACATGATCTGGGACCTTGGATGTTTTTTTTTTAAAGTTAGCTGAGTGGGTTAGTAACTTGTGGGGTGGTACACTATTTGTAGCAGGGATGAGGAACATATGGCCGTTACAAGCGAGTTACTGTACCAACCAATTACTTTTGCCAGGAATTATCCAAGTGAGAACACAGTTTGCTAGTAAAGGTTGGATATTGTGATTTGGCTGTTGTTAACTGTGACCACAAATGATTGTTTTTCTTTACTGCAAAAGTATGCATGTGTGCGTATGTACTTTTGGGAGTATGACCACGTAGGGGACAAGAAAATCAAATTGCAATTCTGTATCCATATCCTGATTTATCAACACATGTATCATATGGATATATCATATCATATTATGTATTCTGCAGTATTTCACTGTTTGGTCTGGCATCCTCAGTGTTGCTGAGCTAGCAGTTCAATTTGGATGAACTCACCAAATGGTATCATATTGGCAAATGGCTTTCTTTATCAACATCGAGAATTTGTGACATTTGTGGATTTGAAAGGAAATGTCTTTTGGGAAGTGGCATGAGGCGCTCGATTAATCCACCTACCTATGTCTCTACTTGTCCATCTATCTCCATCAAATCATCCTGAAACTTGAATCGTGAAATTTCGACCTTTAACTCTTTAACTCGTCACCTTTGCTCCCAAAGGAGCAAGACTCAGTGGATCGAATCCGCAAAGCCTTGGAAGAAGCTCGCCGTTGAGTCCGATGAAACACAGGCATTCGAAGGTAATGAATGTAAATATTGATGTAAATAGATGCACTGCGATGCTGAGCCAAGATTCGAATTGTGTCCCTGGTACCGTTCGAACGGTGCCAGACTTGACACTTGACAGGATATTTTTTGATGATATTTTTTCCTAGCCATTCTTCGGGAAGTCTTGGTGCGGCGGCCGGTCAAGGCCGAAAACAAAATTCACAAAAAGGTAGAGTTGGGTAGCCGGAACCAGTGGGATGATGCGAGTCAAGCAATGGGCAAACATGAGATGCGAGTTCTATGTGAAATCGGAAATCAAGATGTCCAGCTTATATATGCATACAATACTAGGTGGTCTTTTCAAAGATTTTTTTTTGTTCATCCATATTTGAGGAAGATTCCCATTTTGACTCATATTTTTCAGATGGGTTGAAACCACGAAGCAGAATACCCTTCCTTTCACCCAAACTGTTCTTCCCAGAGAAATTCCTTCCCACTCTGACAGTTGAAAGTGACAAACTGGCAGGTAGTAAATTGCCGACAAGTCGACCATTTTTTTAAAGACCGCAATGTCATTGGGTACTCATGGTGGACGAGTATCATGTCTTTGAGTACTGCAGGTACTTATGTCATGAGGTACTTTTGGTATCATGCAGCTTCATGTTTTTCGCATGCTGAGATAGGTGTTTTTTGCCCGGCGCCATCCTGCTCCATGCCCACCGTCAAGTTCATGGGGCATTGATTTAAATTCATAGCATCACTTGTGCAAGATTGAACATTGAAACGCCTGGACTTTTTCCTTGCGCATCAGCTATGGCCCGTTCCATGAACCTCCTTCCCATGGTGCTGTTGGCGCTCGGCGCCTGGATGTTGAGCAGTTTGACGAGCCAAAGTGGGTTTGTTATGAACACTGCCACTCCCCGTGGGAGCAAGATGGCCATGCGAGGCTTCAAGGATGACTTCTATGCCTGGAAGGAGACTTTGAGCTCGGAAGATCAGGCACTGTTGCTGAAGCAGGCCCAGAACGCATCTTGGCAAAATCAACTGTGAAAAGAATCCCAAAGTGTATTGAAAAAATTTGGGTAGGGTACCAGTACCATTTGTTAGTTGATTTTGGTTTGCAAAACACTTGCGGAGCATTGCACACTGCCACTGTCCACAAGGGTTCCCATAGGGTGAATACATCGGGAAGACACCCTCTATCCATTTAGCTCAGGAGTTCAACAAGAAGTTCCGTGGCTCCGACGACTTCAAGGCAAGCGTGGCAGAGGATAAGATCGAGTCCTTCGGAAAGGTTCTGCAGAAGTTCTTCGACACCGAGCGTGAGGACTACAAGAAGGATGCCGCAGCCAAGATTCCTGACTATGACTACCTGGTGAAGAAAGCGGGCCAGGCCGGGACAAGCTTTGCAAATGCAAGCTGCTCTACTGAGAGTGGTGCAGTTGGAGAATACATGCAACAGGTCCTTGATCCGCCATGCTTGTTTTGAGCGTGCATTTAGACTTGACAATTGGACAGATATCAGAAAGTCAGATAGTATTGAACTCGGACCTTTACCAGCATTGGAAAGGATGAACAGTGGATTGTTATTGTCAACTTGCTTTGTATTTGCATGTTGGATGTCAACAGATCTAATCTTATCCTATCATAATCTTAAGATATCTTAAGTGTTTGGTTAGCTCTGGTTAGCCAAATGCCTCTCCGCAGGTGGGCTACGACTTCAGCCTGAAGCCAGCCATTGTTGAGGTGGACCGTGATGCGGACCGCCGCTGGTCTTTTGCCACAGACAAGATGAAGTTGGCCGAAGACAAGGGTGAGACGTTCTCCGACTCTGCTCCTTTGGAGGACTTTTCTGATTTTTCTCCCGATGTGCAGTGGAAAGCTGAGGTTGTGTTTTTCAGCCACTTGGTAAATCAAGTGGTTGTTGCATGTTGCTATTGATTCTTCCGGCACACTCTGGCGATGTTTAAAAACATGTCTAAGTTCTAAGCAACAAGATCTAAGATATACAAGATTTGTGCGTACATACAGTACTGGAATTCAATTTACTTAATTTACTGTCTATCTTTTCAATTTAATCAAGTTATATTTTATTATATGCATATTTGAAAGAGACACGTCATAGAATATATTCAAGTCACCATTCTTCATTATACCCGTGCACAGTCCTTGTTGAGATAGAGGGTTGAAGTGCTGGTTGACTTGTGCAAATGAATTTATCAATTTGTGTCATCATGAATTCACACAGTTTTTTTTGCTTCCAGCTGAAACATTTTACTTTGCTTTGTGCAATGTTCAGGAGATTTACTTGTTTGCCAACGAGGGTGAGAACCACACCAACAACGTGAAGCAACTGGAAGAAATGAAAAAGGGAACTGAGGACACCGACCGGACGTTTGGGGAGCGAAATTCGTAGAAACTTTCTCCGAGCTCGGCCACAAAACACACTTGGATTCATCACACCATACAAATCAGACAAATCTGGAGGACCCTTGTAAAATTGTTGCTTGAAATATGAGGGAATCCCTAGGGTCCTTGTTTCAGAGTATTGTGTTGCTTGGTTTTTTGTGCTTACCATCGCACGCTGGCGATGTTGGGGACCCAGCTTTTCAGGAGAAACAATCGCCCTGAAACGTCGGGTATTCGAAGAGCAACTACAGCGGCTGTGTTTCTCTAAGTATCATGCAGTTCATACTATCGATGTATCATTCAACACTGGCAAAGTGTAATATAAATATATTTATATGGGGGCAATCAATTGCCCTGTCCAAATTACCATGTATCAAGACAATCATGCCAGGATCCCAAGATCAAGAAGATGCTGGATAACTTCAAGATCCCGGCCGCCGGCGAGGCCCAGTTGTGGTAGTCGTTTTCATCAATTCCTTGAGCCTCAAAGCAGATGGTTCATTTTTAACTGTCGATATTGATTCAGTAGGTTTCAGGTGTACACTCCGGTGAACTAACATAGCAGTGGGAAATCCACCATTTGAAGATTCATCTCGTATTGAAAATGGTGGTTTTCCGTTGCTATGTTAGTATACCAGAGGATATATATAATGATATTCTGGCCCCACAATTCTTTATCAATTTGCCGGCGCTGGTTTGCAGTGAATGAACACCGAAGATCTGAAATCTGTTTTTTTGACACGGCCAGGACTTTGAGGTGAAGTTGCCTCGCAAGCTCATCGAAGACCTCAATGCTTTGGCTGGAGAAGTGGGTGTGTTCTGGCTCGGTATAGTTTGAGATCGTTGGAATATGTTGGTATTTGCACTAATGCAACAACATGTACAAAGCACATCAAATTGTAATTTGTTTGCATCTACTGTATGTGTAAATGTACATGTATGTGTATATATACATTTTTTGAATTCAACATATATATATATATTTATATCCCTTGGAGCGTGATTGTTTTCATACAAAAAAGCTTTTGATCTACGCATCTATATGTATTTTTGCAAAAAGATATGTATTATATAAACGTACTATCAACCGCAGATTCAGAACCTCCCCGGTAGTCCCGAAGGTTCAGAAAAAAATAACTCCGCACCTGACACTCCCAAAGGTCAAAACCCCCAATCAAAGAGACTTTTGGGCTTCAAACACGTATGAAAGGATTATGAAAAGGAGATAAAGTGAAAACCTTCTTTGAGACCTACCTCTAGGGCTAGGAATCTGTGTGAAAAGATTATGAAACTTAGCTGAATTGAAAACCCGTTCGCTCAATTAGAAAAGGATAGCGCACCCTTAAGAAAAAGAGCAGCCTAATGCGGTGGCTTTCTCACTAATTATGAGAGAAACAATCCACAATGAATAAAATGCCGCCCCTCAAAATCAAGGGACTGTCTAATTCTGGGGGGGCTTGGGGTGGTATTAATCCTTTGTTGATATTTGTACCTTTTATTGGTAAAGCATCATCTTCCTGAACCCGTTCAAGTCGACTTCCTGAGGCTCAGAAGGAATCCAAGTCCGAGAGTGAGTTGGATGAGATGTGGTGGAAGATGGCCGGTGAGTTAGTTGCTAAGTACTACGCAGCACGTGAGGAGGTTGAGAAGGATGTGGAAGGTGGGCGACATGTTTATGCTGAAGCTGTGAATTTTCGACTGCCCGAACAAAGTGTCAAGAATGAGGGATCCCAATTTTTTTGTTGTTGATTCCTGATTTCCTACACCAGCTGATGCGTGGTTTGTCGTTTTCCAAGTCAACATGTTGTGTGGACCTTCTTGGATCCACAGGTTTGAAGAAGTTCTTCCGATCTCAGAAGGATATGCCCGGCAAGACCAAGGACCGTGGGTGAACGGATGGATGGAACCAGGCTCCAAGTGGAATGCAAAATGGTCACCAAGTAGCTAGGTGCCAGAGCATGGACATGGTACGATAGAGCCAATTTATGCCAAGTTACATGTACAGTTTGTTTTCTAGTTTCCTGCATTTTCTGATATCTCAATGTTGTAATATGTTATGTATATTTTGGGTGTTTTCATGTCTCTTCAGGACACTCGGATCATATGCTCATACAAGCCATAGAAGATCTACGTATTGATTAACTGACATCCTTATGCTGCTTTGACTATTGCGCTATTGTGCGTAGTAGTTCTATGCGGTTCAATATGAAATTTGATTGGGCCTGAATTTGTAGGCAGAAATTTTGACATCTATGCTTTGCATTTACCAATGTGTATGCAACCTTTTTACCTAGTCAACCTATTTATGTAGTTCATGAATAAACGCCCGAAAGTGTTCCCGTTTTCCTTTGTGTATGCCAAGAGGTTGTCCTTTGCTTCGACGATTTTGCATTGTTTTCCGTATCATTACCTTGTCAAAGTGTAGACTCCAAGATGCTGAGCACACGCGAAAGTGGCATAGCTGCCAGAATCAGCAAAAGCATTTGCCACGCATCTATATATGTAATTCCTGTTGTATCATTATATAGTATTTCACCATTTCCACGACTTATCTCTTCAACATCCTTTTTTTGTTGAAGCACTTGTGAAACGAGGCTGATATTGTGAAGCAGATCTGGGCAGAACTTCCAAAGCACATGAGCACTCCTGTGGCGCCTTTGGATGAAGAGATGCTCTCCGAATTGGCCAAAGTTCCTGCCGTGGAACCAGGTAGCATTGTGTTGTGTGTTTTTTTTTTTCGGGGAAGATAACAGTGATTTGATTGCATCCCTTCATTTTAGGCGTACCCAAATCTACTGGTATTTGTTTTACGGAAACTTTGAAACACTTCAATATAGTCAGTTTAGGCGGTTCATGTATACATGTGTGTGTGTAAGAAATGATTGAATACTGTTGATGGAAGAAATCTTGCACCACCTGGGATGTATAAAACCTCGTAAATGATGGGATAAACGACCAACCTCAAATGGTTTGCAGGATTTCTTCCGTCAACAGTATGATATATGATTTAACCACAAGAGGAATTCTGGATGAATTTCCCTGGCAAAACACCTGAACTGAACTGACCGTTCAGCAGGTGAGTTCAAACACAACTGGGGCACCGCTGAGAAGCTCTACAAGTCAGAGGTCCTTGGAAGACTTTAAGGGGATGGGGACCAGAATGGTTCATGATGACATTAACATCATTGGATGCATTCAGGGTTATGTGTGTGTGCTTTTGTTCAAATTTTTAAACTCTAGTTTTTTTTTCAATCTCAAGACTTTGTCTCTCTCCAGCAGATTCGGGCACTCTTTCGAGCAGTACAAATTCATGCAAATTCATAGGTCTTGGGATCATTTCTGGAGTTCACCAAATTTTGGAGCAACTCGTTGATTGTTTCTGCTTCTACGTCTTGAAAGCCGAGCTTTTACACTAGGAAGGTGATCATGTTTTCAACTTCAACTGTTTTGCTGGATTTTATGAGATCATATCTAATATAGCAGCCTAGCAGCTGAACCAGGACCAAGAGAAGACACAAATAGAGGGAAGGCAAATTGGTATCTTTATTGAATATGAAAGACAATACTTTAAATGAAATGTTACTCTCCTTTTTTTGAATTTGCTTTAATACACACGTTCATTGGATTTGGATATCTTCCTTTTTGCTACTGTAGATCTTAATTTATTTTTGAACGTTTCTGATTTTGTTTATTCCTTCAGCAGGCCATTGATTCCTTTGGCAACCGCTACTTGCTGGGTGTCTTCGAGAACAAGGACGATGCCAGGAAGGCCTTCGATGCCTGGAACAAGGAGTATGAGCAGGTGCCGAAACACCAGCTTCAAGTGTTGGTAGAAGTTGCGGGTTGTTTCGTGGTTCCTATAGGTTTTAGAGGTTTCAACATTTTTTCAGAGGAGTCTCCAATGTTGGGATTTCTAAGAATCTTAAGAAGTTGCTTAATGTTTGTCTACAACTTTCGAAGGAAGGGAAGAAGATTGCTCAGTGAGGGGACTGGTGACGGGAAAAAGATACAAACTATATAGTCAATATAAGTGAATAGGATGGCCGTATTTTTCATCAAGACCCTGCAAAGGTTGTGAAATAAAATCATGTACATGTTTGATCATTATGCGATGATTTGGCACGGTTCCATGTTCCATGTCAAATAAATAGCTCACTGATAGATACTCCCCTGAAAATTAAATGGATGCTTGGAAGACTACTTTTCTTTTGGGAATGCATATTTTCAGGGGCTACATTGTTTTTCATGTTTTTTTCCAGGAAGTGTATACAAACCCAACTTGATACCTTAATTAACCTATCTCTACTCCAGCAGGCTGGTGCTGATGTGAAGGAAGACTTGAAGAACTGGGCGAAAGCGCAGGAAGCGGAATTGGCCGAGGAGACCGGAGAGCTAACGTGTCAAATGATTTGGTGATCCAGACCCTGATTGACCCCCTACTCAGCAACAGTCATGACAAGGGTTATTACATTTTTCTGTAGGGAATCCCTATACACCTTTATTTGTGTGGCTGGGGGGGTAGATTCAAATTTTTATATACACCTAAATGTTTGAATAGGGATTAGACTGTGTTATAATTAACCAACGCAAGATCAAGAGAATGTCACGAAGGGTTTTGAACACCGCGCAAGTGGAAGATTGGTCAATTGACGCGGTTTTGTTTGCTGTGATGTAAGCGCCGAAATGGTGTGTGATGTTGGGAATGCTTGCTGTAAATGTTTTCAGAAATCATGCAATTTTTGTGCAGATATGCATGTCTAGACATTCGGATCCATCTATGTGATTTTTTGGGACCAGTTCTTAAACTCCACTTGATGGGGTTGTTTCAGGGTTTTCCTAGTTCCCTTCATCACAGGTCTTCAGAGTAGGGTTTGAAGTATCCCAGTTCATGGCCGAATGCTACTCGTATGAGATTGTCAAATACATCCTTGCGTTTACTGTTGAGAGTCTGTGAAATTTAGGGAAAACTGATCTCGCGAAGCATCATTTAAGATGCGGCACATCTATAGGGTACATGTGAATCATTCATATGATTTATATCTACAATAAAACATAGGCATACGATAATCGTAAAGGTATGTGTCGAAATACGGACCCCCAAACAGGGCCTACCAAGCAAACGCAAGACATGGCGATTTTCCATTTCAATACAAGCCATTTTTTACGGGATCGTTTTGGAGGTGAGAGTTGGGAGCACCATTTCCTCCCAAAGGAGCAAGACTCTGTGGATCGTATCCGCAAAGCCTTGGAAGAAGCTCGCCGTTGAGTTGGCGAAGAGTAATGGGATCCCACCATTTATATGAAACACGATGAGCCAAGAAATTCCTTGGTCTCTTGCCTTCGTCAATGAGTGGCGAACAAAAATCAAAACCCATGCGATTCAGACACTTGCAGGGTATTTTTTTGAGATTTTTTCCTAGCCTCGGGAACTCTTGGCGTACAACGGCCCGTGAAGGCCAACGAAAAAAAAGGCGGACATGGCCCATGGCGGTACCTGCGGCTGCTATGTTTGGAGAAAGATTTATTTTCATTCATTTACTAGAATATATAGATTGAACATGTTTTTCACCAATGCCTGTTTCGTTCAGTCAAACATAGCTGAACCATACTTGTTTTGGCAAATTGAATGGAGTTACAGTACTTAGCAATCACTTCCAATAATTTTAAGTAGATGGTTTTAACAGAAAGTCGCAAAACCACTAGGACAAGTGAGGGTCCACTTATCCTTATACCATACCCTCCGCAATCCGATCACATGTAGAGTGGAAGATCCATCATGTATGATATATCTCTTGTGAACTTCTGAACATGATGAAAAGTTTCAGAGCGACTTTGTATGAGAATGAAAGAACAAAGAAATGAACGAACAAATTCGAGGAATACAGAATCACAAATTGCCAAAGAATATGAAATATGGGGTTAAATAGATTTGTCTATTTCAATGTTTATATTTACAGTTTACATATTAAATTATATATCGATACACAGTCTACATCTACATTTACATCTCAGAAGCTATGTTCCCACCGATTCACTTCTGCATTTGCTCCGTTGTGAGGCCATGGCAGAGTGAGAGGAGGTATGGCTGGATGTTAACACTAGATAGTAGAAGATTCCGCCAACAGATTTCTGAACCGTTGAGATTTTTGGTTATTTTCTGATGTATACTATATACAGTTGGGTTAGAGTCATTTCAATCCTTTTTGTTTCTATGAAAGACTCCCACTGTTTCATTGAGGTGAGGTCCAACTTTTTGCAGCAATTGATCACGTTTCTTGGGTAAACTGACATGTGCTTATTCATCCAGGGTGGGCATTAAAATACAACAACTCCAAGAATTTTCAGGATTTGCCAGCGTGGTGAAACATGATGCGGCTGACTTCGGGTTGGGTACAATTTTTAGCTAGCAAGGCCAGAATTCACGTGATCAGGCTGGACAAGAAGCTAAATGGAATGGAAGAAATATGGCCCGGAAGGAGAAATTCAATATACAGCAGATAGTAAGAATCTTTCTTTCAATTGATACTTTGGGTGTTGCCCCCTCCCAGTAACTGTGGCAAATGAAGTCTAATAGGGATCCCCTACTAAACATGTAAGACTCATGGTGGTCACTGCTACTTGGATGGGGCCACACCTAAGTGATGCTTGTTTGATTTTGTAGCGACGATGACCTTGTACGCATGTGTGTTGAGAACAAAAGCCCTACTTCCGTTTTGTGGGCTTCCACTCCAGAAAGATTCAGGCTAGTGAGATTCGATAGTAGGTTCGCTACCTTCCCAAATCAGCAGTTCTTGACTATACGATACGTATGGTAGATGTGTTATTTGATATGCCTGCCTGCAGAAGGAATCCCAAAACATCAAACATGTCATGTTGCTACTGTACTTATACTTGCTACTAACACAAAGCCTTTGCGTTCTTTTTGGAAAGGTAACGCCGCAAGAGGTGAGTAGTGAGTAGTACCGGAATACGGAACACTTATCATGTTGCCGAACATTCAGCCTGGAGGATAGGAAACATTAGGAAGCTCTCTGCTTGAGCATAGCTTCGGTTATTCGCAATATTTCGCAATCAATTCCGGTATGTCAGGCCTATATGCATTAACTTTTGGAAAGATTTGGGGTGCCTTCCCAAACAGTGGAAGCAGTTAGTCTACCATGTGAGGACTCGGCCTTCTACCACATTAATTCTCTTGCAGATATAGATTAAAAACAAAAACAACGTCAAACTGGCTGTAGATATACGAAACACTGGGAGACCTACAGGTTATGTGTGTGTGGAAAACTCTTGATTCCTGAAATGGAATCCAGTCCGAACCTGCAACGAGATCCAGAAAAAAAAACACTTGTGTCTTAAAGCTTGCGTATATTTTCATCCCTTAAAAGGACCTTGTCTTTCAATGTAGGTCTGTTCAAAGTCAGGAAGTGTGTGTTTATCAACTCCCAACCAACCTCGTTGCCAACACCCATGGCGATCCACAAGAAAACCACCATGGCGTGCTGGATGTTTTTGGTTCAAGGGAAGGGTCCAGGTCAAACCGGCCCGCCGTTTTTGTTGGTTGGTTTTTGCTGCTTGCGTGAGGTAGGCTCTTTGGGGAAAATCATGAGAGGTCTTTGTTGTGATTGGTGGGGATCACATTTGTCCCAACCAAACGTTGTTCCTTTTCTGAGGAGAAGGCATCTTGGAATTTGATTGTTTTTTTCAGTGGAAACTAGACCATGAACTCCTGATTACCTTGTTTTTTTGATGTCCGGTTGTTTTCGTGTTGTATTCATTGTTGTTTGTTATTCCTTGTTTTTCCTGTTGTTACCAGAACACCAAATTATTCTCATGCTGCTTGCTGCGCACACGCCCTAACAATGTCCATCCTACAAATCGAAAGGTTTAGGAACCAGGAATGAATTGTGTTGGAAGATCATCCTGTAAAGTATGACTTTCTCAGCCTTTAGGCTCTTGGAATGTGCGCATACCAAGAAGAAAAAGGACGATTGCTTTAGCGTAATGCAAGCACAGGTTGACTGCAGATGCAGCATGCAAAAGGTATCGGTATACCCTCCAGGAAATTAACATATCCCACCGCGGGAAAAGGAAAATCATCTTCAAATATTAGCCTCATCAGGGCGATATCTTAATTCCCTGGAGGGTATACCGATATCAATGTTGCCGCATCCAACATGCATTCGACGAAGATGCCAAGAGCATTTCAAGCAACTCCGGCCAAACTGCACAAGAAGAAGGAACAATTACGAAAGAAGACAACACCAAACACTCAAAAGCCAATCCACAACAACATAACATCCTATCCTGCACATGCTGTTTAATTCAAAATCAGCACTTGAGACGCCTGTTCCTCAAACGACGCCATGTCTTCCTGGCGATGGGCTGCGCTTGCAGGCGTGCTAGCGACCGTGACAGTCACGGGGTACCTATGGTTGCGCTGTCCGCAAACCAACAAGGTGCACCAAAACATGGGACGGGAGAAGTGTTGGTTACAGTGGGGTCCTGGGGAAGCTCAAGGAACCTAGAGTCCAAAAACATGCATCATGGACACTCCACTGCCAAAGATTCAGAGCAACAAAAAACATCGGTTGATTTTTGTTCGGTCGGATCATGTCGGATCCAACTTCAAAACCGTCGACTTGGTAAATAAAGATGTTTCATGATGTTTCATGAAATTATCTAGGGTCACTTGGAGGAATTTGTTCATTGTCACATCCTTGGGTCACAGCCCCGAAACTCGACAGATGGTGCCCAGTTTTCCACGGGAAACACTGGTACAATTGCACTTAAATTCAGGACGATATCTATTGGAAGTGGGCCCAAAAACAAGTAGGGTGAAATAAGTCGACTTAAAAGGGTCAGAATATTCCCAATTAACCATTTTTAAGGCCATTTATAAAGGTTATAACTCCATATTTAACAGGGGTGGTCTATATTGTATACTTGATTGGATTGATTGTGAAGTTCTTAAGAAACATTTTTTGTAGTTGATTGGATTGATTGGCAAGAAACCTTTTTTTGAGGAATATGATGGAAGACCGTGGCTAAGTTATCAAGATTTTTCTATGGTGCGAAGAGTGTGGCGCTGCGAAAATTTCAGTATCAGTTTCACAAAATTGGATGGAGAACGATTGAAACTTGAAGATTTAACTCAAGTTTACTGATGGTATGTGTTTCCTATCTATTTCCTCGACCTGCGTGAGGATGAGGAACATGATCCCTACATGTAGCAGGTACCGAAATGATAGATCTCATTCCAATGCAGCGAGAGAAATGATGACATCAACAACATGATAACATGATTCGAACAGACCCAACCACCTTGCAGGATAAAGATCTTAAGAAATGGAACCATCTCCTACTTCCCCATGCCATTGTCAGTCAGTGGTTTCTAAAACAAGTTTGAATGATGTTGTCCTTGCCTTCAAGGTGGATATTCTGGCCACATTTCAACGTCTCCGTGCCGAGTGTTTAGCTGTCTATGCGGAGATTGCGATGGTTGTGGCTTTGACGAGCTTGGGTTCTGGCGCCTCAAGGTCCACCGAAGAAGACACACTCTCACAGGTCGGGGGCAAGGGATGAATGAAAGTGGCATCCTAGCATCCTACGAAGTGGGCCCCTACCGGTTGAAAGTGATTCGGGTTATCACTCCACTTATAGGGGTTTTTATAGCATGACATATAACCCCAGTTACTCATTTATGAGTAAGGCGATTGATAGGGACGCAATAGTAAGTCCATTTATAACTCGAAGGGGCCCATTTTGTATCGAAACCATCTAATTTTTTAGATGGTTTCAGGTGTCACGTGAAACTTTGCGAGTGTTTTTTGGTTTGAGTCATTGATATCAGGGCTGGTAGAGGGTTTAGGAATGAGTCATGATATATTTCCCTGCGAATGTAGATTAAGGAGCGAGATAAATAGCTTCAGAATCCTCAAATTCAATAGGCAGTTGATACTGTAAACTTTCATTGTTGGCATTTTCGGGGCCTCGTGGCCATCCATTACATACGTTACTCCCTTTTTCTCGGTGCCCTTGAAACTGACTTGCCCAAGGGGGTTGTGAACCTAGGGTGATTTAAATATGGTATGAAAAACATCACAAAAACAGCTGTCGAGAGAATGGTTAGGCAACCAAACGCATTTGCAGAGTCAGGGATGTGCCAAAAACAAAGTATGGGCTGAAACAACTCTCCTCGTTTCACGCTTTTTGTCGACGCAAAAATCATAGGTACTGTATATACAGTTATATCTACATCCATTGATCTACTGCACTGCCTTCCCAAAAATTAGCCAACACTAAACAAACTGAAAAGCACATTTAACCCAACTGTAAATAACCACTGAAAAACATATATGTTGTCTTTTAAAACCGAACTATATAGAAACCACACCACCAGTATATATATCCCCCTCTATTTCCATTGTAACTCCCCCTTCCTCCTGCTTGACTTCTCCCGGTGCAGATCTTGGAACAACGTCTTGTCTTGACGCATGGCCTCCATGCCGCAGCCTGTCGCGTGGCTGAGTCCATGGGTGGCGGATGGACAGCAGCAGATTTGGAGACGTTGATACCGTCCTATGCGGAGGAGCCTGGTGTCAAAGAAGGTGTCCCAGATGATGAATGTGTAACATAGTTTTCTATATGTTTCTTATTTCCATGAATGGTTTCAACTTTCCATGTCTCTGAGTGATGAATGTTTTCTTCCATTTTTATTAGTCTTATAAATTGTTCAGCATTGACTTCTACCAACGCCAGTCTATAATAGTCTGGGTATTTCCTTTGTTCCTGCTTTGCTCGAGGTTCTTTGTCACTTTTTTGAATACACCTCTTGAAAAGTCAACGTGGACTCGACAAAGAAGAGTGTCATGTCTTCTCTTTCTCGGAGGATAGAGGTTTGCAAGCAGCTTTGTATATTACGAAAGGAGTCAGTACTTGAAAATCTTGTGCACAAGTTTTTGTTGAAGCACACATCTTCATACCTTGAACATGGTTACATGGCATGTTTTGTTTTCAATATTTTCCCACATGGAGGTTTTGCTGAATTGCAAGCCCTACATCAAACCTGTTTGAAGACGGGTTGCTTGGGCTCTACTACACCACTCTCACCCTCCGCAGCTCTACAGACCTTGCGAAGCCTTGGGGAACGAAAGGCCTCGAAACTCATGGAGCTCCAGGGTGTGTCGACGTCGAAAACGGGTAGCTTGGGACCGCGGATCTTGCAACTCTGCACGGAGGTAGAAGCGGATTTTTGGTCCCAGAACCACCTGGAGTCAGAACTGGAGCCGAAGACATCTCCGACATCCAACCCCTCGGCGGGGGCGGAAATGGCATCGGCCAGCTTCGGTGCTGCAGTGGTGCAGTTGGATGCGGAGAATGAGAGTTTTCAGGAAAGTTATACCAAGTTGATGAAGGATTTAGAAGTTCAACTTCCACGCCTCGGCACTGAGACAACGTCTGGATGATGATATTTTGTGCAATGATGTTTTTTGGGTAATTAAGAACACCTGGAGGTGGATGATATACTAAATGCAATCAAAATACCTGCTATTGAAAAAAGGGAATTGATTGTGATTGTAATTTGATTTACCTTGTGTTCGTTATGTTTGTTGGATGATGTATGTCACTATGTTGCTTGGTTGAATTTAAAATCACATATCGGAAACTGAAACACTACAGTTTGTGATGTCATTGCCAGGCGCAACAGTTGATCCTTCATACCTAGCTACATGAATTGGTGTTGATCATTCGACCTTTCCTTCAGGTTGGCAAAACCTGATTTGTATATACCTTCAGGTTTCTGCGATGGCTGAAATAGTCGAAGGGCGCAACAAAATTTAGAGCTTCAGTTGGATGGCTTTTCCCTGCACCTTTGTTCGAGTGGTGGACTAACATGGCCGGCCGAACATGAACCTCTTGAGCCTTAATTATTTGCCTATTGAATTGAAACTTGAAATGTTCCATTGTCATGCTGGCCTATCGGAATGCAACTAAGATTGAACACACATAATAATTTATAATGAGATGCTGTTCATTCTCATAGCTGGACTCCTATCAACCTAAGAAATGGAGAATTTCAACCATGAGCAGTGGCCATAGCGCATCCTGTGTTCCAATTTAGATTGGATAATTTTGTAAGATTTGGTGTAATTTTACGAAGTTGGTTAACTCGTCTCTCTCCAAGGTGGGTGGGAAGATGAATTTCTTTTTCCTTAAGTCGGAGATGTTAGCTCCCTGAAGGGTGGTTTTACTCACAAATCGGTTTGGTGAACGCTCCCTTAAGATTTGACAGATTTTGTCTACAAGCAATAAGGGGTTGGAAAACAATTGTCTCCATTTATCTATAGGTTGGTGCAACTTGGTAGGTGCTAAGTAGTTACGGTGATGATGTTTTGCTTTTATTATTGGAGCTTCTCCAACCATGCCTTGTTTTTTTCGCATTTTACTTGTTTGGGAAGGGCTTCCATTTTTTCTCCAAAATATTCCAATGATTTGTATGTGCTAAAGAAATTCATATTGCATACACCCTGGAAGATTAACATGGAACCTGAAAATGATGGTTTGGTTCAGATGATTTTCCTTTTCAATTGGGTGATTTTTAGGTTCCAGCCGTTAATCTTCCGGGGTGTAGTCAATTCTCGTAACTTACAAGCTCAGAGGCAAATGTCATCTGAAGAGTGTTCGAAGATCTCAAAATTTGCTGGAATGAAAACTAATTATTTTGTATCTATACATTGCCAACAAGCAGATCCCAAACAATAGGATTTTTAAAGGATCCAGTCGATAGGTAGCAGCGTCACCTACCAAAGGCCGGTAGGGAACCCTGAAAGATTTCGAGTCAAGCCCAGGTTCCTGGGCTTGACCACCTTGAAACCAGTGAAGGGCTGGGTTTTTAGTTGGCCCGTTGGCCAATGCGTTTGAATCCTACTGTCACCATATGACCATGGAAGTGATGACATCATATTTTTTTGAAAGGCAACCAAAAAGGGTGGACACCTATTTGTTTGCCCAATTTTTTGGGATGGGTAAATTGATTCCTACCAATATAAAAGTCAAAACGAACACAAAAAAGTGGCCAAATCACCTCGGTACAGGTTGTCCTTTTTTATACTGTACATGGAGTCGCCCGTGTGGAGCCTAAGTGACGCGGTAGGTCCAGGTTGGCAAGATGGTTCCTTGAATAGTCCATTCAAAGTAACACCTATACCACCTATACCGGAATTTGATGCAGACACCTGGGCACTTGAAGATTGATTTGAGGGGGTGGCGTCCTGAAAATGTGTTTTTTGTTTCAATGCTGTACTTCAAAATTGGACGCCCAATGTTTGAAATGTATATCAGATGGAAAATTGGGACCCAAACATGTTTTTTTCCCACTACTCAAGGTGTAGAGAGAAGTGACCTTGCAGGATTTGAAGGTTAAGTTGTAAACATCCCATTTTCCACTTACCTGCGACTTTCAGAAATCGCAGGTGGAATTCTAGATGTCAATCATTGTAATCCACTAGATCTATTAAAATCACCTGGGGGGTCAAAAAAGTAAGATTTACCAAGATTGGACAGGCAAAAAAGGGGATGTTCCCCCGGTTTCGCACGCATCAAAAAAACATGAGTTACTGAAAAACAGACCTCCTTTCTTTGCCATTTTTGTATATCAATACAATATATGGAATCTAATTCTCATAGTGGCGTATGATAAACCCTCGAAGAGGGTACAGTTTCACCACCCTGCACAAAAATCAACTATATAGATGTTGCGTCAAAAAATGAGGCGCCATCTATTTCTAATATTTTTTTGGGCCGTAAAACATTTCTCCAAGATGGAACAACCTGGGTTGTATATTTTCGGCGCTTATCCGTGTTTGACTCGGATATTGCTTTTTGAAATCTTCAGGACTCACCTTCTTCAAAGAGAAGGCCGGGGCGAAGGGCAAGGGCAATGTCTACGAAGTATGAAAACCAGTTAAGGAGGTGGATTTTTCAGTGGACTCTTTTAAGGGAGAGGTTACAATAAGATAGATGATAATTCACTAAGGAAGAGCTGTAAATATATAGAGATTAGTGGTTGGAAAGTGTAGGCAAAACATGGAAAGTGTTTGCACATGCTGCATCACGACTTGAATGAAGTTGGATCTTGCTGGATTGCTGGATTGCTTGTACATTGTCTTCGGCGAATTCGGTCTTCCGCTGCCAAACAACATCTGCTCATTTTCGGAGGGCAGATAGACGGATAGATGGACGGATGGATGGATGGACAGATAACATAGAATAGATATGATAGATAGATACGATCGATAGATAAATAAATAGAAAGACTAGCGGATACTGTAGGGCCTCTATTTTTGGTTGACTTTTCAAGGCCATCCTCCCCCTTTTGATGGAAAGGTGGTTTGTTAGTGCAGGGTTGACATTAAATAAGCAGATGTTGATTTTCGAAATCATTTTGTGTTGGTTTGTGTTTGCCCTTCGTTTTTCTCTTAGTTTCCCAAACAACTAACACAGGTGTGCCCAGGTAACCGTCTATTTGAACCCAAACCTTTCTCACCCGTTCTCAGGCCCATTCCTGCCCCCGTGGAGATTCAAAGTCACACGGTGTCCAGAAAGTGTGGAAACCCAAAACGACATGCCAGGGCGAAGGGGCGGCGGGTTGACAAAAGATGCCGAAACCATATGAAACCATGAGGAAGCCATGTATATCCAAGAGAGGTGGAGCAGTAACAGTATTTGTGTCACCCTTGCGTGTGAAACATGAAACATTGCATGTTTTTTTTTAATGAGAAAAAGGTTTGGTTCCTCTTGGAAAGGGGTATTTTCCAAGGATCCCTGTCAATCTCTGGGATGCAATGAGCTTGATCTTGCTTGAGCTTGATTATTCATCATCATCATCATCATCATCATCATCACCACAGGTGTGACATGGTCATTCACTTTACCTACAGCAAAGTCACAAAAGTCTAATAGATGAGGTTTAAATCACATGTGAAGATTCAATGATGTCAATGCAGTCCTTCAAATATGAGAGTTTCGAAATGCTGCCAATTTCTGGCTTCCAGCTGTGTACAAGCAACATTTGACAGAAAAACATGAATGGCGATAAATGCATCCATAAGCCCAGCAACAACAAAAATCGACGTGCACAAAATTCATAGGCTGGAACTTGAACTAATGAACCCAACTGAAATTGGAAAAAAACAAGTGTTTTGGAAATCAATTTGTTCTCAGGTTCCAGGTGTGTCTTGTTGGGGTGTTTTCTACTAAGTTACCGAGACATGAAGGCTGAGTGGATTGGAGTCACCTTGTTGGCACTGAAAGTCTACGAACATATCAGGGCCCCAGAAAAAAACGTATCGTTTTGTTTTAGATGCAAAAAACATGGTTTGTTTTCATGGATTGGATGTTTTTTTTGAGTCGAAGACACTGAAGATCATATTGAAGACATGATCTCCGCAAAATTAACAAAAGGTGATGCGTTTTTTTGAAAAATAAAACATTAACAACAAGTTGTATTTTTGGATCATCCACCCTTAATTGGGCCAGGGTTTTCACGATGCAGCCACGCTTCAGTCCAGCCATGACAGACAACAAACGGCGGCGCGGCAACCGCGGTGGGAAGCGGAAGCGGCAAAGACAGGCAGCAGGACCATTTGGCCAGAATCAGGCCCCTGGTACGGTAACTCCTTTTCTGCAAGGGAACGGAAAAAACATAGAAAAACAATTTTTACCCTTTGTCCTTGTACTGGCTTGAAACATTCAGGATTCCCAAACATGCCACCTCTCAGATTTGATTGTTGGAAGATTTGTTTCCACATTTCCACTGCTCACATCTACCAAGGCAATAAACCTGCTTTCGTTTCCCGTCCTATAAATTGGAACCTTGAACTCCTGCTGTTCGGCCGCCTTGTTCCTTGCTTCATGAGAAAGGCGCCGATAACAGCATTTCGGGTGGAAAGAAGACCCTCCAGTGAGGCAGAGGCGAAAATGCTGTTTGGGGTGAGGACTTGGGCGGCCGAGTGCAGCAAGTACGGATGGTGACGCTGTTACTTGATGGGGTGCCATTGCCAGGGTGCCATTGCTGTGTGCCATGTTGGGGTGCCATTTGTCGGGCGCCATGGTTGGGAAGACCACTTTTTATCTGGATGTTTAATTATTACAACTAGAATAAATTGCGTTCAAAACACCAAGATTGGTTTATGCTACTGTTGATGGCTGAAATCCCAAACAACCACCTGGGATGTAAAAAAACGTTGTAAATACTGGGATACAGTAAGCTACCTTTCCCTCAACGGGTTAGCCGGATTTCTGAACCATCAACCGCAGCTACGCAGGTGGAGCAGGAGGTCGAGACAGCAGACCCTGTGGACGACAACGCGCCGGAGGACGCTCCAACCATTTCGGAGGTGGATGCCGCCTATTTCGAGGTAGGGCCCGGGGCCACCGGTCTAGCGGTCTACAAGGGTCAAATTCCATCCATCATTGGGAAGGGATCAAACTTGATGCTAAAATCTATGGTAATTTTCAGGGAGTTCCCTACAAATAGTTGGTTGTTTGGTTTTGTGGCATATAATGTCTTCTGGCCTTCAAGCGAACAAAGATTGAAGAACCAGTATCGTGGATTCTTGTTAAGACCATTCTGCAAACAAAGGCAATTTGTTGGTTCCATTCTCCAGTGATTTCCATTCCATTCCATTGCCTCTCTTCCAATGGCCAAGGGCCAAAGGTCTTGTTGTTACATCTCAATTTTTGGACGAAAAAAAACATGTGAACCCGCAAACCCAAAGATTTCCCAAATTCATTTCTAGCCGCATTTTCTTTATGGATACTGAACACCTAAGGTGTTTTAACCAAGGGGGATGCCGCTCCACAGGCCTATGACCGTTTGGATGTGCATACCTTGATGTTGAACGATTCTCAACGTTTGGGGTCTTACCTGGCTGCTATACGGGCACACAACTTGCAGGCAGGGTGGATATGGATGGATATGGATGGTTGGTTTGGTTAGTGGTTTTAATGTCCCGAATTTAAGTGGGACACTACTTTTGAGGTTGAAGGTAGCTTTGATTTTTGTTTGTTTTTAATGTTGGAATTTTCAACATCAACATCGAATTTCCGATGATGTTTTTTTTTGTTGGTGAGTGTGATGGCACTTGCCTTGAGTGCATCGACTTTCCAATGTTTACACTCTGGGCATTCACTAAAGATTTGACTGGTGGGTACGTTTTTGGGGTCCAAACATCTTTATTTTTAACCGGCATTTTATTTGGTGTTTTTGCACAGCAACACATGCAGTTAAATTCCTTTTTGGGAAGTTGCATCATCCACTCTTACACTTCCATATGGTATCCAATTCTCTTGCATTCACGCTGTTTTGCAGGGCAAGTTGGTTTTGGATGTTGGAGCAGGGAGTGGCATTCTCAGTATGTATCTTGGCAGCAAATCATCAGCTACTGATTGGATTACTTTGGATCTCCAGCAACATCATTAATCTTCGGTTCCTGCTCCACAACCTGTCATCCAATCATATCTTCCAGATATTCCATCCACCTTTACTCAGTTGAAATGTGACGGTCTTATGTTGCAACCTCCCGTCCTCGATGTGCTTGATGGCTTGATGTTTGTTGACTCCAAATTCTATGGGAATACGTAGTAACCTACCGTAACCAACTGCTTGGATGATTACAGGGATCAGTAGTTACTAACTTGAGATACTTTCCCATGGTGGTTCCAGGTGGCATATCTACCAACTTCAATATCTTCCAATTGGTGCAATCCATCAAAATCGAATCAGAAATCGTGAGCAAGACATAACATTTACACTTTCCACATTTACCATAAATGTAACCAGGAACACTTGCTGTTTTTTGGTTGCACTTGTTCCACCCTAGACAGGTGATTGTTTTGAGCTTCATTTCCCAAGCAGAACCAGGTTAGCTGCCAAACATGGCTTGGCAGAACACGTTTGGGCGGTAGAAGCTGTACCTGGAATGGCGCAATTGGCTTTGGATTTGGTGTGTCTTGGTGAAACACAACTGATGGAAAAAAAGTATTTCAAACTTCAAAGTCTCCATGTCTTGTTGTTTGTTTCCCCATTGCCAGCGTTGTTGCTGTTGTTGTTGTGGTTGTTGTTGGTGTGTTGTTGTTGTTGTTGTTGTTGTTGTTGTTGTTGTTGTTGTCGTTGTTGTTGTTGTTGCGTTGTCGTTGTCGTTGTTGTTCTTGTTGTTGTTATTGTTATTGTTCTTGTTCTTGTTATTGTTGTTGTTGTTGTTGTTGCTGTTGCTGTTGCAGTTGCTGTTGTTGTTACATTTTTTTCCTGCATTGGCATTGGTTGGAACAGTTTTTTGTTGACCAAAGCCCCGAGCCCAGGCAACAAAATGGTTTGCAGGAGAAGGTGTGGCTATGACGGCGGCATTTGACAAGATGCATATTACCCCCAAAGAAAGGTGAACATGGCGGGGTTCGAGCCTCTAAACAATGGAAGAGCACTTGTCCTTTTTTTGAGCTGGCTTTTGTGGAGTGTGATTGTACACATTTATGTATCATGCCTTTGCATAATCAGGAAGTTTTGAAAATTTTTGAATGACGAAAGTGCAGAGCACATGAAACGATTATGGCTGATTTGCAGGCCCTGGCCTGGCCGCCCTGGCAATGGCCAAAGTATTCATCTTGGTAAATTGAAATGTCATTTGAACCTTACCTCATTTACCGGGAAAGAATTAATAGTTATACCTGGAACCTCTTGGTAGCTAAAATTTTGGTCGTTTCGAAAAAGACCAAAATATTTGGCGTTTCAAATCAAAAATGCCGTTGTTATGTAAAAGTGTTTTTTTACTCACGGTTTGATGGCTCGAAATACATATCATGTAACATATCACATTAAATCACAACAAGTCATGAGCTGAGTGAGAACAAAAAGTCATAAGTGGTTGGTACAATATCCAGTATGCATGATGAATTTCAGGCTGATAATGCAACATACATTACATGACTAAATCATTACTGAGATGTGAAGAGAAAATCAAGCAAAGCAACAGTTCCCGGGCGGAAGCTCGACCTTTTTTCAGCTGGTGGGGTTCTCAGAGCACAGGAGTTGGGACGGACTTGTTCTTTTGGGCTTTCCTAAATCTTTGGTGCACAACCCGGCACTTAATCAAATATAATTGTAGGGCCCGAGCCGATGCCAACCGACTTGAAACTCTACGTATCAATCGCGACAACTTGCCGATGATATCTTCATTGGACTCACATCCAAACAACTGGACGTTGGGAATCCATGTGCAATTTTGATCTTCAATCAGTTTCAATATGTCAAGTTTCGTGTGAGCTAAAAGATGAAATTTGCTCGTCATTCCGAATCCGGTATATTTGAATTGATGCATTGCGAGGAAGGCGCAACCGTTGAAGTTCACCAAAAATCTATGAAAAGCATCATATTGAACTGCAGCACAAGCCTTGCTCATCCATAGGTTGTGGGAGTAACTAATGCGTAACAGCTCACGGCCAGCATCAGCTGCAAGGATCATACACTTGAAAATGCGTTGATGATCAGCTTTGAGAGGAGCATTCGAAAATCCAATGACCATTGTGTGTACCCAAGCCATGAGATGTGCCGTATCAGATCCCTTAGAATTCACCCAGGGAAACGTATCCCATGTGGGACTGTTGAAAAAGGATAAACTGAAAGATCGCAATGCAGCTGTCCGACCTGTTGTCTTGCAAAACCAATTGAAGTGAGAGTATGCCCTGCTCAACAAAATGTCACGAGAATTGCTTTGCCCCCGTTCGTTGAAGTATTGAAGTTTGCACAACAAAAGCACCGCAGATGCAATAAAGATCCTGTAGGTGCCTTGCTTTGTATTGTGAAAAATATCTCGTCGAAGGAATCTTTCATATGGTGGATCGTTGTTGCTATTGTTGCATTCAAACGGTATGTGGAGAATTACTTGCCTCACCATATAAGGCCTCTCAGAATAAATCGTAGGGGCCCAACATGGAGCATGGCCATGATCCTCGAAAGGGAATGAAGAATCCCCAGCTTGACACTCATGGCACATCTTTTGATTGGTACCAGTTTGGTTGTTGAAGCTTCTTGTCAAACCAGCGACTTTTTGGAACCATTTAAGGTCTCCCTTCATACCCACACATCCAACAAAGAACCGTTGTCCATCATTCGTTTCAACACCTTCCTCGAAAAGTTTGATGAAGTCTCGAGTGATTTCTTGTAGAATAGAATTGATCAGCTCGTTTTCCTTCTTTGGGATAGCTGCCAAAACGAACTTGGTAAGAAACGGATGTTGCTTCAAGTTTGTTGATTGAAAGGCTGCAAGGTTAGACCCAACCACTGGGACCGCCGTACTGTTATCCAAACGAAACTTTTTGGCATATGGTCCACAGGCCACACATTCAGAGCAAATCCTACTATCTTTGCCCACTCTCATGTTTTTTGATGTGTCCACCCCGATGCACGTTTCCATCATCAAAATTGTTGTGTTTCCCTTTTTCAATCCCCTCCCCTCGTCTCCGTGAATTGCAATGCACAACGTGTTGTTGAGGGACCTGTGTTCATGACTTTCTGTAAACAAACGGTGCGTTGGGTGCATCCTTTTGTAAGCTGCCCAGAAAGATTCTAAGTGAGATCGACCAGTGTCCATGTTGCAACCACCCATCAACAATTCAGGGGCTTTCTCCAAGAGAAATTTCACAAAGTTCAGTGGGCGAATGAAAGCATACTTACAAGGTTGTCCATCTTCAATGTGATCAACGTAGGACAAAGGGACTTTCCATGTTAGTCCCCATCTGTTCACAAAGCTATGGGCATCACGGCATGCGTTTCCCCTTCCCTGCGACCCTGATGCTCTAGGCCCTGGATCCAACTCCTCTTGCGCCACCTTTCGGAAGTGGTCCAGTGTTGCTGCGGGAGCCTCAGACCAAGGATGGATCATGTATGGCAGGGATATTGGGTTTTCTTTATGTGCATGTTCTAGCAAAAGTGAGGTGAAATTTGACATTATGTGAGAGAAGGGGAGAAAAGCCAAAGACATAAAGTCAGTTTCAGATTTACCACCAGCAACTTTCAACTATGTGATATTGGGTTTCCCAACACCATCAGCCAAGACTTCTGCATAGTTGTAAGCCGTTGCAGTTGGTTCTTTGGGTCGGTCATCCCCTGGCAAGCCCCAATGGAATACGATTCAGGATGATGTTGAAACCCAACAGAACTTGAAAGAAGAAGCTGGTTTAACAACTCCGACTTGATAACTGGAAGTTGGCAAACATCATTTTTTAGCACACCCCGATGGCTACAAGTCAGGATCATTGCATTTCTGAACGCAATGGTCCAAAGCAAACATACTGCTGCACACGCTTGGTCCAGCGTGAAGAGCAAAAGAGGTAAAACTACCATCACCCATAATCCCAATACCAATCTAAACTACTTGGCTGGGGCCTTTCTCTTTCTTTCCTTACCAGCACCTTTGGCTGGGGCTGGCGATTCTTCAGGTTCCGCCTTTGCAGCAGGCCCCTTGGGCTGGCGGGCACGAGCCTTCGCTTTCGATTTGGCTTTGGCTTTCTCATCAGGATCAGTCGGTGCTTTCGGCGTGAAAGGCCTGCAACGAACCCCCCAATTTACAAACGTTTTGGAACATGTGTTGGACCATTTACTTCAATCAAACGGCTTCAAGAGATTCAGTTTTGATAGGTTGAAGTTAAGAAGATGGTACCCCAAGAAATTTCTGTAATCAACCATATGGGGAACCTTGCCTGGCTCTGACTTCAAGAGCAAGGGAGCTGGCACACCTGCCGAATATATGGGACATGAACAATGTTAGGAAATTTGGTGAACATTTAGGGAAGCATTTTTTTTGATGAATCATCATCATGGATGTCACTGGCATTTCAAAAATCAAAGCCCCTCCTGACAGAAGCTTTTGAGATGAGCTCCTTCAACTTCTCTTCGGCCCTAGGCTAGGTTCCCACGACTAGGAAATTATGGCCATTGAAATCTTTGAGTGGTACACAAGTGTGATACTTAGATGGTAAATAATTATGATATAGGGATGGACCCTGAGAAAAGTTGGGTCAAGTATCTCTTTCGAAAAGCCATCCACTACACCCTGGGTGTATGCAGAAGACATTTCGTTCTGAACTTCCTCCATCTCGGTCACTGACTTGGTGAGGGCTGCTAAAAGCCTCGGCCAATTGCCATCAAAATCGCTATGGTATCAGGTTTGGTTTATCTAAAGGATGGTTTTCATACAAGGGACCTTGTTTGGATATCTGAAAGCTTCGGTGCAGGCACATCAGCAAACTTCGTCTGGCATCCCACGACCTTGCTGATCCGTTTGCCAAGGCAGGTCCTCAAACGATGGGCATGATTCGGGATGATAGTTTTATAATCGTTCAGGTGTTTTCTGACCACGAACCAAAGATGGACGCATTTGTTTATAATTCACTTGATGGGACTTCATGAAAAAATTCAACCTTAACTTAGACAAGATTCATGTATTTGCAGATCTGACCACTGGGAAGCGCATCGGGGTCCAATTCAGGCATACCCAGTTTCTTTCTCAATTTGGCTTGTTCTGTGTCACCCTCTTCATCATCAGATTTCGTGAGATCAAGACCTTCTGTGCCTCAAAAGACGCTAATACAGATCTATAGAAGAGATCATGGGGATAAAAAGTTAAACCGCACTGAATGCATTATCATCTAATCTACCTGGCCTGGAGCCTCCTGGCCACCACCTTGAAAGTTGTCACACTCAAGATCCATGTTTCCAAGCCCCTTCTCATGGACCCGAGCACGTTTGGTCACTTCAGTCCGGGAAGCTTTCCTGAGCATTGGGAATAGGTAAGGTGGAACAATCCTTGTTCGGAAAAGAATGGTAAATCTGCACTGTTGAATTTTCTTGTCGACACATGTTGTGAAGGTGAATCATTATTCTTGAACATAAGACTTTATTTCCCAGAAAGTTTGATCCCTTAATGAGGTTATTTCAGCCCTCCCATCAACCTTAAACAGTCAAAACAAGAGTCTTGTACGTACCTTTCACAGCCTTTTCAGCATAGTAAAGCACGATCTTTTGGTAAGTATCCCGCCTTCCGTGGCACCAAGCTGGCCACATGATTTACAGGACATGTGGAATCAATGTTCAAATGGTTCAAAGAGACCAAGAATTTGTGGGGAGCCTGAGGAGCTTCTGGGGGTTGGTGCGGCAATGCTTCTTGACACTATCGATGCGCTGCCTCATTTGGGAGATTGCTGGAGTCAATCCAAAACACCCTGTACTTGGAGAAACAACTCATGTTTTGGTAAAAGCCACTGTCGAATGTAGGGGAATGAAATTTTGATGTCCCAGATGCATTTGGGCAAAAACATCAAGATAAAACTCTTAAAAAAATATAAATATTATTAATCAAGTCGATGGGCTCGCTCCACCCCCACTCATCCTGCATGGTGGCTTCCGAAACGAACTCCCCCTCGACGGTAACCTCGCAGCTAGTCATCTCCGATTTCAGCACCTCCACTTCACAAATAAAGGTTTCCTGGGAAGTTTGGTGGTCGACCAGCCAGCGAGGTTGGTTGTAACCAGGAGTCCAAAATGAAAATTTCATACCTTGATTTTGTGGGGCTTGAAAACCTGATTCAGGGTAAAGTTTGCTTCATCCCTGCTACAAGGTAAAAGTCACACCCCACAAAACAAACCTTTGGAGGGATCATTGTTATACCCTGGGTGGTAGGGTATGCGATCCAGTGGCTTCTTAAGCGCTATTCATACCCCATGTGTGTCAACTCTTGGGATTACAGTGATTTCAAAAAGCAAAAACATAAGCAGGGGAACAAATTATTGCTGCCATGGGTAGGATGTAAAAAAGCCATTTGGCAAATTAAATTCTTGAATAATATATATCAAGAATTTGATTGCCATTTGGATTTCTATATCCCCAGTTAATCCAAGATTTTCCCAAGCTTTTGGTGTTTGGTGGTTCCAGATTACCCAGCTAAGTAGGATGAGGACTTTCTATAAACGTAAGGTTGGGTTTGGTGTCAGTTCAAAGGTAAAGCCAATTCTTTTATTATCAGTCTTGTGATCCCTTTCCCTGGTGATTGGTAGTTACCCCTTTAAAGAAAACCCTCCAACAAAACCCTGTAATCAGCCATGTTTCGGGGTCGTACCCGCACTGCTTGAAAATATCCTGCAAAAGACGCCTTTTGCTACCACCCGCCTTCCAATCATTCCAAATTTCATCGGACACCTTCTTACTTCCATCAACCCGTGGAGTAAAGATCCGCTTGGCCCTACTGCGGATGGCGGAGTCCGTTAAATGGTGTTCAGAAGGTGAAAAGGTTGGGGCAAAGGCATCACGAATGTCAGGGATTTCTTCCAAACCCTCCATTAATGGCTCTGGTTGATACCCAACAGGCTGCATGCTTTGGGTCCCATCAGAATTCTGTTTTGGGGTGCCGTTTGAGGGGGATGGTTCCTCAGGTAGTGCTGAGTCTGGCTGGCGGTCTGGCAAAATCTCCTGTAGGTTAGGACCCCAAGGAGGAGTAGTCGAAACACCATGTTGTTTCTTTTCAAGACCCTCTTTACGACAACTAGCAAGCCCATCAATAAATTCTTCATCACTATCAACCATTGTGGCAAGTGTGCCCGGGATGGTACTAGTAGGGGAGGTCACGTTCTTTGTTTGAGGGGTGGCAACCCCAACCGGCGCTGGAATCTGTGCTGGCTCTTCAAGAGCAACCTCAAGTTCCTGGGCAACGGGCACCCTTTTCGGTTGGTACTGACTTTAAAGATAACAAAAAAAGTAAGACCTCATTTCGTGTTGATCGATACATTTGGACCCAGAACAAAAAACAATAATTGAACATAAAGTGAAACTTCAGAAATCTTGGACAGGGATCTGCCAATTGTTTCAACATCTCCGCTTCAGAGAGTTGCTCTGAAACTAGTTGTTCATAGTGCTGCTGAACGTTTTGGTTGGCAGCCATCAAGGTTGAACAGGACCAGGCTTTGCTCAACAGGGGTACCATTTCACAAATATGCCCAAGTAGAAAGCTCAAACGGCTACAAACAACAAACGACTGTATCGCACTCCAAGATACTATGATGAGAAAAAATGATCCCATTTGAATGTTTCATTTGTCATGAAATCGGAGAAGCTCCATTTTTTCACTTCGACCTCTGGCATTCTGTGGCTATGTACCACATATCCTATGAATTTCAGGGCTGGATGAAACCACATGATTTTTTAGACAGTTGTTTCAATCATCAAAATTTGGTGAAAAATAGGGGGTCGGGTAAAAGCGCTTTTTGGCCGGGTAAAAGCGCCTTTTGGTCGGGTAAAAGCGCCGTTTCAAAACGTTGTTTTTTTCAGACTTCCAACAAACATCAAAAAAAAACACATCATGTGGTTCTTCACAGCCCATTTTCCCTTCTAGCTACTGGATCATCCATCTCTCCAATAGTTGACGGGAACAAACTAAGGAATTTTGGGGGACACCTAAGGCTTTTACAACCCCTCAGATACTGGATGGTGCCCTCTAACTCAGCTGTCCCCCATGAGGCCCACTGCTGCTCTGCAAGCAGATCTTCGAGAGGAGCTTGTTCAAGTACCTCAACCGTGCAGACCGGATAGATAAAGATATCAAATCATTATTTCGGGGAGGACATCGATTCATTGTTTTGATACCTCAAATGCTTCAAACAGTACCATACTATAGTCAAAATTCAAAAGAGGTACTGGTAGATTCCAGGTTGGCAATTCATCACGCATTTCCGTGGTTGCTTGTAAAATAGCACCAGCAAATCCTGCCGGATAAGACCTTAATTCTGCAACTGTGATTCCTAAACGCCTTTTTGTGGTAGGTTAAACATCAACCCTTGACTACACCTTGCGTGAAAACAAAAAACATTTCAAATACAGTCTTTGGGTCAAGTAGCTGGGTGCCTTTCAACTGCCTAGAGCCTTGGTATCTCTTGACACCATTCCCATCCAAATATGTAATTGCAGTTTGCACCTGTGATGGAAACAAACTTCGAACCAACTTGCCGGTTTCTAATCTATGTATGGCTTTGCTATTTCCCACCACCAACGTCCGCTTGGGTGAACTGCCCCCCCAAAGGCGCATCCAGAATGTGCATCTGAATACCTTTCAGGGGAAACTTGAAGTGAGCAGAGACAGCGATCAGGGGCGTACATCTTTTATACCTATACGTTTCAAAAAAAACATACTATGGGGTTAAACAGGTCAGGATCCAAATCGGAAACATGTGGAAGTTCAAAAAACTAGGACCCCAAAAGACATACAGCAAAGCAAAGTACCATTTCAACTCCCCAACAACTTTTGGAGTGGATTGTGAAAGCCCAAACCGTTTTGGGGAACTTAAGGTGTTTTCGAACATTTCTGTTTCAACAAGTTTTCCAACAAAAGGCCTTGATCCCTGCCCTCTTCAATAGCCTCAAAGCCTCTTTGATGTAACAATATTCGAAGAATAAGGATGAGGATGGTTGCTCTATGATGAATTTTGCATCCATAGCCACAATAAGCAACAATAAAAGCGCCACCCTTCAGGGAACCAAATTAATTGGGATACGGGATACTGAAATAAGTTTAAAGAAGGACCATCAAAAGCCAATCCCCACTGAAAAACAAACACTGAAACCATCCAAAAACATCCACAAAAACAATCTCAAAACTTGAGGTTTGATTAATCAAGAGCCTGCAGGCAAGTTTGTTACTTTTTCTGTTTTGAAGCAAGCTAATGTCACCACTTGGACACAATATTGTCCGCTTGGATGTTCCCGCGTTTACAGCAACCCATGTTGAACACGGGGGTGCCAACATCACCATGGTCCCTCCAAAGACACTCTGCAGCAGGAGGACGACTGCAAGCCTCAGAGACAAGAGGCCCAGCAAGGGAAGAAAACAACTGGTTTCTCAGGTAAATTTCCTTGGGGCTATCAACTATTCAAATCCCATTTAAAAGAGCTGGTTATGTATGCAACTTAAAATCACTACCAACCATTCCCACCAACCAACCATTACAGGAACCCTATTTTTGAAACTTGGGTCATGACTTGCAAAAACAAATAACATAAATAACTTATTACTTAATAGCATGCCAAAAAACGCAAAGCCACTTTCACCATTGAAATCCATTGAGTTTCGCTGTTGTGACGATCTTCCCCGACGCTGGTTTTTTTGGGGGACATTACCATGGAGAATCTCATATGAAGCTACACAGGCACCTGTTTTTGCAGCTAGTCTTGATATTCTACCATCCCCAGCAAAGAACTCCAGGAAATCCCATTCCTGTTTTGGTTGCAATGGCCCCAGCACCAAGCACGCACAAAGCAGGACCATCAGCACAAAGTCCTTTGATACAGATGGGAGAGTCAAGTCATGATGGGTGATGGTGGAAAGGAAATTTGTTGGTTTGACATCGAACGTTTTTAGAAAAAAACAAACACATCCTTTTAACTCCATTCCACATTTGTTGTTCAAGACTCTTTCGGTGCCCCAAGCACCACTAGACGGCGAAGTACAAGGGACATTTGACTGGACTTCATTGCGCAGGCAGGTTCTTCAAGCTAGATGGGCCTTTCCCAGTGAGACCTAAAAAACTGCAGTCTTCATAGGTTATCATAGGTTTCAAATGTTCAAAGGAAAAATCAGTAGCAACTCATTGAAGAATGACCAAAAACACACCTGTGACAACAGCCCGAAACGTGCAGGCATTACCAGTAAAGAACCCGCGGTTCATCGCCCATTTTGGAATGCTTCTCGGCATTCGTACCTGGAGCGTTGGCCATTGGGCACATGAAGGCGAAACACCCAAATCAAGTTAGCAACTTTAAAGTTTACTACCAGGTGGGAAAAAACTGAAAACAACTTTTTTTTTGGAAACATGACTCTCAGAAAGGTTTTTGTCACAACTTTGTTGAATGACAAAAGGGATGCCACCTCACTCTCACTTGTTTTCTTTAGTGCGATCCAGGGTTATCCGACAATCCAGGGTTAGCCAACTACAGCTAAAGCAACAACCAGCCTTTGACCTGCCCAGCAGCTGTGACATCTCCCCTGACTGCCCCAGAAGTTCAAATTATATAATGGGTTCCTCGACCAAAAAATCGAACCAACAAACCACCGATCTATGTCTATTTCATTCTAATTCTGTTATTTTTAGTTTTGTTCTTTCTGGGTTTTCACGGGGGATCTCTAGGAACAGTCACTCCCGCCATGTCATCTATGCTGCTAGGATTATAGTCATGGGCACTACCAAACTCAAAATGAGCATCAAACAAAACATTTGTTACTTGATACTCTCAGGAATATCCACAACCACTTCAGGCTGTGTAAGAGACGGCCAGGGTCCACACTCAGTCTTCAGTCAAGTACTTGCCTTAGATGGCAGAAGTTGGATGGAAAACCCTTTTAGGGATGAGGAACCATAACCTATCTATTTTCCAGGTTTATCCTTCCCATATAATTCCCGTTTGAAGTGAGGAAATTAAACAAGAAGGCTCTACATGTTGGGGAAATGACAACTTAAACTAAAGCTTCAGAAACTAAAGTTTAGGTTTTGGTACGGAAGGAATCTTCCTTCAAAAACTTGTCGGCTTGAAAGTTGCAAATGGCCATGTACTCCTCTTGGGTCGCTGAGTTCTCACTCTTGAGGGTTTTGAAAGCAAAGTCCCACCACTTGATCTGAAGGGTTGAAAGCTGAAACTGTTCAAATGAAAATTCATTTGAGGGTTCTAGAGGTTCTGCTAGTCTAGCTCTTACTTTGAGAACATAAGGACCTCTAAGCTAGCTCCGATTTTGCCCCACATCCTGCCTCCAAGTAAGACCAGCTATTGGCAATTTTCTTCTGGATCTTGTTCTGGAAGGCAGCTTTCAGGCACTCAAAGCGCAGGATTGCTTCAGGACTTGTCTTCGGACATCGCCTCCCAGCAAAGGTCTTCTTGCCAGTGATCTCCTCCTCAGGGACGGTCTCCTTTGCCTTCACATCCTTGCCCCCTTGGTCTTGTTCTTCCTGTCACTCTCTTTGGGAGTTTTTTTGGCCAGTTTCTTCGCAGCAGGGCTGACCTTGAAGCCCTTAGAACGTTTCTTCGGGGTTGCCTTCACTGCCTGAACCTTCTTGGCTCCCTTCTTGGGATCAGCTTTCTTCTTGGGATCAGCTTTCTTCTGTTTTGGCTTCACCGGCTTCTCCACATCTTCGCCAGCTACCGATTCGAAAGCTTCACTCAAATTCTTGGGTTCCACTTCTTCTACGTCCTCACTATCCTCATCATCGACCACACGAACAGGCGAGGCCATCTTGGCAGGTCTGGTGCTTCCATCCTTGGTCGCAGGACGCTTTTTGGGAACACCTCGACCTCGGCCCCTGCCCTTCCCCTTTGGCTTCTCAACGCCCTCTCCATCAGTCGTGCCATCCATCTTTTTGATGCTTGCACGGCTGCCCTTGAAAGCTTGCTGAACTTCCCGGGTCACCATGGGGAAATCAGGGTCTTTGACTTCATCGGGTGGAATCTCAGGGATCTCAGGCTTTGTTGGCTCTGTCTTGGCTACTTCCCCCCAGTACCACTTTCACCTTGAGGTTCTGTAGGAGAACCTGTAGACACTGTAGAAGGAATCCCAGTCCCTGAACGCTTCAGAGGCTGGATTTGAGAAGGCTCACTAGGAATCTGCTCCTTCGCTTCCTCCTCAGCCTTCACCTCCTCCCAAGTCTCAACTGGCATCTCCATTGTCTCCATGTAATCAGCAGCGCCTCCCAGCATCCAAGAACAACAGGGAAATGATGGGGAAGATAAGGGCAAACCAATTTGTATCACCCAGTAAGATTTGTTTTTGAAGTAAACTTTTGCACGCAATTCTCATCACAGGTACAATTCAATCAAGTGAGTGGTGATCCCAAAACTCCTCCCAAGATTTCCCAAGAAACTTTACCGAAGCATAGTTTGTTTAAACAATAAGAGGCTACATGGATCTACATAGCTACACTATAATAATTTTACATCTTGTTTGATTTTTGTTTTGCTCTGTTCAGGGGGGTTGGCATTCTAAGTATTTCGTTAGTCTTTCTTTTTGCCCTTAGCTCCACCCCAACCTAGTGGCACTTTCGCTTCCTCGACCCTGCGTGCATCCTGCAGCAGCTGGTCCTCCTCAGGTTTTGCAGCAAGAGCTTTTGACTCAGCTTCTGCCAAGTGCTTCTTCTGCTCTTCGAGGCGTTTCCTGACATGGAAAGGAACAGCTAGATGATGTGAGGTAGGAGTTTCTATCATTTTATGATTCTTATGGATGCCATTTGTTGGGGGAAAAAATCGAAAACAAATGTTTTCTCAAGCACGCTAAGATTCTTTAGGGCAGTAACTCTCATCATGGCTGATTCCCGAGCAACAGTGTCCAGATTAGAAGGGGCACTTGATGGAGGAAGTGGCAAAGACTTCACTGGTACGGGAGGTGGTGGCATTTCTGGGGAAGTATTCCTCTTCTCAGTATCTTCTTCGGTTTCATGATCAGGCTGAGTTGCAGGAATTTCATCCTCACCACCAGTCACCTCTACAGTTTCTAAAGGGGGATATGCATCCTGCTCCGCATCTTCACCCCGACCACCTTCACCACCTTGACCTTCACCACCTTCACCATCAGAGCTGGAAGCTGCTGCATCAGGTTGGGATCCCACATCATGCGACCAGTGAAAGTCCAAGATGCGGTAGAACTCATTCAAGGCTTCCTCCTGAGCGGCACGGGGCAGACGGGGAGAAAGATGAATCTAGTCATGAAGACTTTTGGGAGATCAAGTTAAATTTTGAACAGTCTTTGAAAGACAAATAAAAATGTAGCGACGATATTTCATCTTAGGATCGCGATTGCGTGCACCCGTGAGGAATCTGCGGATGCCATGGTTAAACAAGACTTTGATTCCATAGGTGTCACATTGGCATTCACGCTCATCTTTTGCCAGTCCCAACTGTTCACGTAGTCTAGCCACCTGTGAGGGTAATGTTGGTGATTTACAGAACAAAATATTAAAGTCTGATTCTATGGGCTTCCCAGTTTTGGGGTAAAACACATTTTCGTAACCACAGTACCTGGGGTCTCACCATTCCAATCCTCAAAGCAGTAGTGTGGGTAAACTGTGGGCACCACCACTTGGCAATAATTTCCAGGGCTGTGCTGTTGAGGGTCATAGCTTTCACTGATTTGATTCCTACCGCTTCAGGTTTCAACCAGTGAGTGAAGCGGTTCTCAGCAATCAAACGGGTTCGAATAGTCTTATCTTCCTCCAGCATGGATGCCAAATAGTAAGGCTCACCCCTTTTCTCCTTTGGAAGTATGAATAACCCGGTCCCCTTCGGAGGCATAATGACAAAACGAAAACGAAACCTGCGAACAACTTTCTTGGGCCAAAACAACTTAGTGATTAGAGGTGGTGTGATTGAAACCACGCGGTCATCCCCTCAGCTCCGCTGTTCCCGGGTGGTTCCCAAATGGCGCACTCCCAGGAGATCTTCTCGCAGAAGATGAAGGGGCCATCGCTTTGCTGACTGGATTCTTCATTATTTACATGTCTCATCATTACACATTTTTACCTACTTGGTTTTGAAACATTAGATTAGATTGGAGGAGAAAAACACCTCACCAAATCACAAAATGGTACCATGCTGGAATTGACATGGAATTAACAACTTTCTTTCGCATAGACCGTTAGCCGTGCACTCAAGATGAGAGCAATGAAGCATCGGTGGGAAATGGAGGAAGTTAAAAAATGGGGTCGTGGTGTCTTAGGGACAGGATGGAATGGAAAGAACATGAAAAAAACGAAAAAATCCTAAAAACATCAAAAGTGCCTTCATTTCTGAAAAGCGCCGTTGTTTCAAAAAAGCAGTTATTCCTGGAACAACCAAAAAAACGAAGGTCTGGGAAGATGCAGGTATGAACCAATTATACATGAATTCTCCAGAGCGGTGATGAACAATTTCTGCCAACAATATGATTGTTAGAAGCTAGTTTTAGGCCTGGAATGAAATGTCATGATTACATTTTGGCACATGGCGACATGTTTTTCAGGCCGTTTGGATCTTTGGCTTTACTTTACTTTGATTGAAAGAGGCTTCAGCTACCAGACATGACTAAAAGCTCTAAGTGAGGCGTGTTGACAGCGGCTGGGTTACTTGAATACATCTTTCATGTTTAGTGGTGCAGTACTTGGAGCATTGAAAGCCTTTTATTTGGAGTCGTGAAGCGCAGGTGACTGTCATACAAGGTCGCGTGGAAGAGGTTGAACTGCCTAGCAAAGTGGACTCTCAGAAAGGCATTTTTAGCAGTACATCTTCGGGTGATGCGGGATTGAATGAAGATGCAAACAAACAACTCATCTGGTGGGTGGTTTCAAATATTTTTTAATGTTCATCCCTATTTGGGGAAATGATCCAATTTTGACTAAGATGTATCAATTGGGTTGAAACCACCAACTAGCTCTCTTTTTGACTTTCAGCATCATGTGCATGGAGCAAAAGGAACTTAATTATCTAGCAATGACGATGAGTAACAATAAAGTTGATACTCTTTGCAGTTGGACTACGCTTGGGCGCACCTCTTGTCAAAGTTTCATGATCTCTGATCTTTGCTGTGTTTTTATTTTTGTATCCCGGAGAATCAATTCGTTGGTTGTTTCTTGCATGACGACCTGAAATATCCAACGGTATGTTAAATTACTGCAGGCCCTTCACTAACCAAGATGTACAAGTAGGTGCTGGTTTCAAATATGTATTATTTTCACCCCTATGACCCTATGTGGGGAAGATTTCCATTTTTGACTCGACAAATATTTTTCAACTGGTTTGAAACCACCAACTAGACAAGTAGCTTCCAATAGCCACTAGCCAGAAGCTTCCAATCTTCAACCCCCTGATCTATCCAACTGTATGTCAACTGTATGTACAACTTGGGGCCCATCACCAGCAATTGTGGAAAGTGGAAGGTTCAACGTGGAAAGATACCCCCGGCCCCTCACTGATGCTCATTGTTGCCAAGGGTGGGAAGTCGCCCCACTTTTGAAAACCCCCATTTCTCTTCAATATGAAACCGCCGGCCCGCTGGATCTGATAGGGGGCCGGAATCTATTTTTTGTAGAGCTGAGGATGTGATCATTTCTGAATGGATGGGTTTCTATTTGGTGCATGAATCCATGTTACTTGGAGCCCAACTTGGAATTTTCCGTCCGGGGTGGGCGCAACCTGTTGACAATGGTTGAAAAGTTGAAAGCAAAACGAAAGAACATATGTCAGGTAGAAATCTCTTATTAAGGGAGTTGTTTAATTTGTTTGGTGTTTTCTATGTAGGATGTGTGCAAAAAATATGCTTTATGTGACAGTGTTTTGCCTCTTTTTTTTTGCTAGCGGGAAAGCAAACAAAGAAATGAATAAATTCCTTTGGAATACTGTAGCTGTAGCTGTTGGAAGATGGGATGGGGGCCTAAAGGAAACGATATGAAAGATCTATAGGCTTGCGAACTTGAAGTTCAAAGTCTTCCAAGACTGAGGAAGATTCTGAACCTTTTGTGTTGTGATGATGCTTCTAGGGTCGATGTTCTACCCGTTTTTTATTGGTGTCTTTTATTTTGATTTGGGTACGGTAAACTATATGTACATCTAGTTCCTGGATATCTTCCAATCATCCAGGTACGTGGGAGTTTAGATGGGGTCTCTGAATCTCCAGCCCATTTGGAAATACTTGGGCAGTATATGGCCATATATGTATCCACACAGTTCATGGAAGAAATCTTGCACCAGTGAATAGTGCGGTTTATCCGTTTATCCCATTATTTACAAGGTTTATACATCCCATCAACAGTATGTCAGGTGTTTTTTGTTCTGCCATTTCCGGGAAGTATCCGTGATCCAAAGTGTGGTTTTTGTATGAGGTAAAAAATGGGATGCAAATCTCAAATCTGTGCCTTGTTTTTGAGTTGTTTTTGGGGATCAGGATTCCCTGATGTGGCATTGGTGAAGCACTCTCCAGCTCATCGGTCTCAGCATGTTCAAACTTGCTCGTCAGGTTGGAATCGGTTCTGCATGCCAGAGATCGTTTGTTAAAACCACAGGCCGGACGTGATGTCGAGGGGTGGGCACTTGAGGGTGGACATGTGTTTTTTTCATCATGTGTTTGAATACTGCTTATAGATGCTTGTAATACATACGTGTATCTTGTAAATATTTACTTATAGCCTATCTAATACGTGTGCATCATGTGTATGCATGGTATGGTGACATGTTGACGTCACTGGCCAAATACAGTACACTCACACGGTCTTAAATGGAGTTCCTCAAAAGATCCATTCCCAGCAGATCATATTCACTGCTCTTCCAGATCTTGTTTGGTAGTATTATTTTTGTTTACATGTGTCATGTGTTTCCATGTTTTACGTTGCAAGAGTCACTGTGTTTTCTTGGCATTGATTGAAACAGTCATCACTACCATCAAAAGTGTATCCATTGCATTGTCTCATTAAAGTTTAAGCTTGTGTGCAGAACCGCGCTGTTTTTTATCGCTGCCTTTTCCCTACATCCCTGCATTGTTCTGTTTGGCACATGTGGAACACACATGACCTAACGAATGTGAGCCATCAATTCTTTTATGCAGACGACGGCAAGTAAGTAGAAGGAACAATCATTTCCAAATCCTTCGTAACTACCCAATTCCCTCCTCGAAGCAACCTGCTGAGAACATGACATGGACAAATACATGCGATGAAACTCCCCCGCTTGGGGTCTTGATCTCAACGGGTTCCTTGTGAGCGTTTGGTCCGCCCCAATGAAGGATAGCGAACCTGTCTTGTTCTTTTTGGCCATCAAAAATAGGAAGACTATTACATCAACTGAAACGTTTTGAGTTTGATGTACGTATAACATGTATAATGCATTTGCGATCATGTTGCCCAACATGGCATTGTCATCTTCTCTTTTGCTGCAAGTGTACATTTTCTCAAATTTACAAATGTTTATCTCCCCCAGGAGTTTCTTTCTCATTATTATTGTGATATAATTGATATAATGATAAATATATATATATATATGCTCACATGTTTATTTCATTAAATATCATGTCTTCACCTTTCATTCCATGCCTATTTTCATTTGCATGAAAAATGATAGAAGAAACTATATATCATATATATATATAAATATTGAAATATTTATATATATATATATATCAGTTTCCTTCATATTAGTTTCCTGCAGAGTGGGATCCCAAAACCTCAACTTCCCACAGGGTTTGATGCTACCATGCCGCGCTCGCATTTGGGCGGCCTTGGTCGAGTCAGAGGACTTGCGGAAGGAGGTGGTGCGCCAGACCCAGCGGGGGGGGTGTTGGCGGAAGGGATGTGGAAACCCCAGGGGTTTCAGGTTGAAGAGGTGATGTTGAACCAATGAAAAAAAGTAAGGGAAGTACACCCCGGAAGATTAACATGGAAGCTGAGAATACACCCCTGGAAAAGGAAAATCATCTTCCAAGCCATCATTTTCAGGTTCTATGTTAATCTTCCGGAGTGTATTCATAGAAATATCAAAATTGCTATAAGCATACTTTATATACTTTATTGCTGGGAGAAAATTTTGTCAAGACAAATTGGCTGTTTATAACCGTGACGGTTGGAGGTTCTGTGCCATTTGTTGATTCCACATGTGTTTCTATATACTGTACTCACTGCCAACACCAACCCCTGCAACATGGGACCCCCTAACTGGTGTAAATGGATGCAAATCCACAGTTGCTGCTTGCAACAAGAGCGGTTTTGCAATTTTTTACTTGGAAATGCATTGAAAATCAACAAACTAAGATAAACTGACCATGGGGAGACCAGCTGGGCCTACGGATTATGAGAACACATGAGCACCTCTATCAAAGAGCAGCTCCAGAATGGTCAAAATCACTGATCTAAGATAGGCCTTGCCAATCCCTCTAGGCATTTTTGGCGTGGCCTAACCACCGCAAAGCAGAAGTTGTTGGTTTCACTAGATTTCCATTGGTATCTCCCAAGAGTGCCGGTTCCAAAAAAGTCTACTACACTTTCACCCCTCAAGTTGAACCCAAAGAAGTGGGAAACTCCTTCCACAGTTTGGGTCCCCCATTGTGCGTCCTGAACGTTGTCCAGGAATTCTTTGGGGGAATGGTTACTTAGGTTACTTAGTTGATGTTTTTTTTTTCTACCCTGGAATACCAGAAATAGATGAGAATATAGGTATGTAGGTGTAAGTACATTACATCCATCCCTAAGATTTCCTTTTCTAAGTGATATTCTCTTTATCACAGCAGGTTCCTGTACTTTTGATGGAAGGAATCCTGCTTAAAAGGTTGAGATTTCTCGAATCTCAATCTTGCAAAACCTTTTCATTTGTATCCACTGAAAGCAGCAGGATGTTTTCCATCAAACCCAGTGAGCCAACCAGCTTTGAAACCACTGATACCATAGGCAGATTTCGGCCAAAATTCACTGGCTGTTCCGGGCTCCTAAGGCCGGCTACGAGGATTTCTTGGGTTTGGACCTGCGCATGGTGGGGGAACAGCAGCTGATGGCACGCACGGCGGAACCTCAAATTGAGGAGATCAACGCCAGGCGCTTCGGAGCTCATGGAGTTGAGGGTTGTGTTTCGACATAGTGGACCCCTACCCGTTATAAGGAGGTCTAGAACTCTACCTTAAAGGGGTTATAAGTTATAACCCCTCACGATCTATAAGGCCATGTATAGGTATATAATTCCATTTATAACTTAGAAGGGCTATAACTCTACTTACAGGGGCTATAAGTTATAACCCCAGTTACCCATTTATAGGCCATTTCGTCGGGGTTATGTATAAATCCATTTATAACCAGTAGGGGACCATCTTGTATCTGGGAACGATCACATATTTCTTGGATCTACCAGCCTCACCTAGGATTTGTTTCACGTTCCTGGTGCTGTTCGGCACGGTGGATGGGTGGATCCAACCTCTCCCCTACCCAACCGGCACCTCTGAATCTACGATTTCCAAACCTTTACCGTTTGGTGGGAGATATGTGATCGTTTTCTTGGAGGGCAAGCCCGTTGGTAAATTAGCAATGATTGCAGCTTTACACATGTCAAAGTGCTGGAGAACTTCCGAGAACCATCAAACATCCCATCATGTGTTGGGTTTGAATAAACAGTTGCTTTTTAAAATCAAATCTGAGGATATAGATGGTTTTCCCTCGAGCCAGCTGGTCTATAAGGATGGTTCCTAACCGGTGTTACTCGCACAACCTTGAACTCGGGATACGGTATTCGAGTGTTGCTCCAGCAATAGACATGGAACATGACGAGATATCTGAAGAACAAGCCGGGTTGAGTTGTGTTGTGATGAATGTAAAGTTAATGGTTTCAAAGATACACCTTTGCTTCAGCATAGGATGTCAGCATTTGATACCTATACTGATACTAAGATTAGCATTTTGAAAGTTGGGGGAAGCAATCAACCGAGAAGGGATGGTGGGTTCCAGCATGGCAGGTTTCACCAACTGACCAACGGGGTGGCTACGGGGCTTTGTCTCCATTTTTTTATCAATTCTGTTGTACCAGGAGGTGTTCAAAATATCATCCAGTGCATACACAAATAATCAGAAATATAATCTAGATATATTTTTGTTTTTCTATTCATATACATAGAAACATTTGTATATAATGAATTCTTTATACACATAAGGCAAGTATTTAATGATAGGATCTATCCAAAACATCAACGCTGCGCCCCAAGGAGGTTGTTGGCACCCCCCGTCCTGGCAATGGACTTGGGCGATTTGCACCACTTGCCGCTGGAAGGAACGCGAGAACTGCAGGCGGAACGGCGGAACGTGGTCATGGGCAGATGGGTGGAGTGATGAACCTTAGGGGTCCTGCCTAAAAACCCTTTTAAGGCTGAGAAATACTGTTGATGGTTCAGATCAGAAATCCGGCGATCACGAGTTGATATCATTAATATCCCCATTTTTTTAATAATAGGGTGTCATAGATGTCAGGTGGTGCAGGATGTTGGGGTGTCAAAAAAACCTTTGCATACTATTTAGGTTCCACAAAACGATTGCTCACAAAGTTAGTTTGGATCCCTAGGGGACATAAATTGATTGAGCCGTGTGGTACCTGTGAAATTGATGGAGCTCATGAAATCCCTGAGATTGACTGGGATCCTTGGATTTTTGTTCCCTATTTTTCTCCCTATTATTAATTGGTTCCACTACCATTCTCCTGAAATTAACTTGGATCCCTATCTCAACAGCTGTTTCTGGCAGTATATACCACTTTATGTATTGCCAATTGGATGTCAAAAAAATGCTACCAAGCCCACCTATTTTCCGGAAAACCTGGAAAGTCCATGTGAAAACAACAACTTGCAGGCGCAGGTCTGTTTTCGTACCTGGCGTTCTGGCTTTGTGGCTGGCATTGCCTTTTGGTTCGACGCTTCTTTTGGCAACTTGGCTCCGACCAACCTTGGCCAAAACCGACCTGAAACTGACGACAGTTCGCATATGCCAGGAGGCCATCCCAAAAGGAAACGAGTTTTCGAACCATCCATGTTCAGGTCCCATGTTAGTTTCAGGGAAGGTAATTAAAAGGTTGAAGTTGATGTTGAACAAATGGTATATGATGGTATAGTTTCATTTCCCTGAAGAGGAAGGAAGATATTTACATACTGTTTAGGTACAATTGCAGTTCAATTGGGTTCATTTCTTGTTATGTAATAATAGATGGGATATGATTATGACTACGGTTGCAAGAGCACGTCAACAATGGGTGTTTGAAAAAACGATCCTTGCCTCTTGGGATGGCGCAACTTGGCCACTAAGACCCGCCATTTGCAGATCACATAGCAAACGAACAATTTTGGAATAGACAGAATTTGGAATAGAATCAATACAAAATCATTTTTGATGAATAGGAACTGAAGCAAGCAATTCAAAATTTGAGGATGATCGATTTACACCAGAATGATCTTTATCATTTTCAATTGTAAACATTGAATCATGTTCGATATTGTTTCGATCATTTCTCTATGCTGGTTCGTATTCAATTAGGTTGACTGTATAGCCCTTCAAAGGTTCCATGGGTGTCAGGAGGTTACTTCATGACTTCTGAGGTCATGAAGTGATTCTAAAGACAGATCCTGGATCACCAACAACTCATTGGAAGCAAACGGTTTCTTGGTGATTTTGGGCTGTTGTCGTGTTTTTTGTTGTCACATGTAGGGCGCTGGGAGTTGTGTTTTATTTTTTGGGGTGTTGCGAAGCATTGCGAAACTTCATGTTTTTTTTTTGGGAGGGGATCCAGCATCACTTGGGACTCCCAAATCTCTAGGGCTCTCAGAGGCATCGGTAAAAAGAAAATGGTGGGACTTCCCCACCTACCTTCAGGGGAAGTCCCCAAGAAAATAGGTCGCCTTTTGACAACCTCAAACGGAGATTGTTGGATGATTTGTTGGTTGTTTGGGAGATAGTTGAGATCAACGGGATGTGAAGAAGAGCCTAACCACCCTGCTTGTGATTGGCTTTGGGAAAGACGAATGGATCGTTTGAAATGTGTACTTTAACATGGGGAGGTGGGGCAAATTGAAGTTACCATCCTTCAGATGGTTATGGCTCAAGTGTTTTTTTTGTCAGTTGACCCTTTTAAATGATTTACTCCCCTGAAAACTAACATGTCCCCTGAAAATCGATGGTTGGAAGATGTATTCCCTACTGAAATGGTCACTTTTTAGGGGACATGTTAGTTTTCAGGGGTGTAATGATTTTTTGGAACGCTAGCCTCACCCAGTCATGGAACTACCCTTCCCTTCAGGTGGTCTACCTGGGTCAGTTTCCTGCCATCGAAGCTGGTGATGTTTTGGAAGCTCAAGTGACGATGAAGCAAAGTGAGGCCAATCCGCGGCAGTATAGCATTTCTGTGGAGACCTTGTGATGATTCGTTTTTTTTGGGTTTTGTTTGTGTTTTGGAATAGTATACCAGGCCAGCAAATAAAAAGAAGCTTCAAAGACAAGATGGTGAGTTAGTTTCTTGCAATTGTTATCTCATATGTCAATCTGTTTTGTTGTTTTTCTCCTGTCCGGGGTTAGCAACGCGGCTATGCCAACGTTTCTGCGGATCTCACCTGAAGGCAGGCCATGGAAAACAACACATGGATGGAGGGAGAGGGAGGGGGTGTGGTGCTTGCAGACTTGGGGAGGATGTCACTTCTAAAAAGATCCAACAGACCTCGAGTCACTTGGAACAAGCGATTTCCATTATCCAACACATCAACTGACCCTTTTCCGTGCATCCCACGGTGGCTACAGCCGCACCGTTGGCTGAGTTCGGGTCTTCATGCCTCATTGACCACCTTCGGTGCTGGAGACCGTCAGGGGAAAGCTCAGTGGATGCGGATGCCCGGAACATGGAAGTTTTGTGAATCCTACTTACCCTACTTACTTGGTTATGTTTGGGGGAGTTGGTTCCAAAAACAAGATGACTATGTTAAGTGTTTATTGCTAGAAGTGAGAAAAAGCTCTCCATGTAAAAAGACGTGAAAAGTACTTCGGCACTTAACTGTGATCATGTGACCTTGAAAATCCAGGAGGTGTATAATGGTTCATATATCAATTACTTCATAGATGCTACAATAAGCACCTCACTTGACCCTACCTGTGATGCTACATTTTTTAATCAACAAGGGTAAAGAATCCTGTCCGCCGGCATCCTGGATGTCATACTGCACTTATATTGTTCACCTGGGTTGCCAATGGCTCAACTATATACAAATTATTGAAGGATATGATATAATCCACTTGGTGAACCTTTCATAGTAAATCTTTCATACTTTTTGAGTATTTGTCACCATCCCAAGTGGTTTGTGCGGAGGTTTGTCCAACAGTATCACTTGTGGGTTGCCAAAAGCCCTGTGTCTTTGCTTGATTCGTCCAGGTTTTGCTACCCATAAGAAGGTCGTTGGCAGAGGAAGGCGCGGCGGAAGACGCCAGAAAAAGGTGTATGTTTTCCTTAAATGGCCCTTGGTTGGATACCCAAAGATATATTTATATAGAGAGAGAGAGAGAGTTTTTGTGTATATAATATATTATGATTAATTATATAAATATATATATATATCCCCCAAAGAAAGCTAACATGGCAAGGACAAATCCACCATTTGAATTGTGTAGTTTGCATTGACTATGGAGATTCTCCATTCACATGTTAGTTTGTCGGGAGCGGGTCTCTGGGTGTTTACCCCATGGCTCTTTGGAGTACCACTGGCTCTTTGGAGTACCATGGTTCACGATGTTTTTGCATCATTTATACATGAGATTACATGAGGATTTATTGTTTCCATAGCACTCAGAAGCCATACCATTAAGATGTTCGAAGATGATGTGATATGCGCGGTCGCAAGCTCTTGATTGGAGGAGCATGAAATGGCATGTTTGCCGCGCCCTTCTCAACCCAAATGAAATACAGTGTATCAAAATTTCGTTATTGCACACACATCCTAATTGAACAGGCGTTTTGGATTCAAATTCTGGAATGTTTGTGTGTATGTCTATATAACTAATGTACAAATAGGTTTCTTTGTCAAAACATATTGGTATAGTTGGTATAGTAAATATATACCTATGATTTCTCCACTCAAAATGTCGTTGAAAACGAGTGTCACTCACATTTCACCACCGGGAGGGATTCGCCGAACGGTCGAGAGTTCTATGCGCACAGCCCTTTGCAGAAGTTGAAATGGGAGGCTGGCAGTGCGCGGCCGGATGTCAAAACAGGGACTTGCCATCCAAGATGGAAAGTTTACATTGAAATGAAAGCCATTACTCTACACAAATGAATATTTCTCCTTTCATGGTGTTTAACCAAGACTCCTCCAAGATTTACAGAATCAAGATTCCAACCAGCATCTCAAACCTCCCACCGTCGCCAGATTGGTAACGAGTTCACCCAGGGTATTGGTGGACGCAAGGCCGGTTTTGGTGAATTTTGGGGAACATGGGGAATTGAACATATCAGAAATGATGAAGAGGGAGGAATGGTTGAGTACAAACTGATTGTTGAAGGTTTTTTGAGTTTTACATGTTTCCTTTGTTTCGGTTGAATGTATCATGATCTTTGTTACCTGTGCTTGTTTTGCATAGCGGATGCTATTGGGTAAAGAACGGATACTCAAGTGTTGCGCCTATCCCATCCAACAACTATATGATTATGTAACCGACTTACCATGGGAATTAATGAACAAAAATATGGTTCCAGTTGTGGCATTGATGTTACTCAAGTTTTGGGAAGAGCCTAACATCACCTGATCAATGGAGTTTCTTGGTTCTGGTAATAGGTGGTAGGTAGCATATATATCATATAATCACTCAATTGGCAATATATACCACTTATACACCTAGTAAGGGAACCAGGAAACAGCTATTGATCTGATCTTTTTCTGAAGCTGTTGGGTGTTTGCTGCCGTTGGTTAGCCGCCGTTGATGGACAGAATCTCAATGACACCTCGGTACCAGACAAAGTGGGGCCAGGCGCAACTTGTTTTGGATGCCAGACGCTGAGGGAAAGTAAGCCTTTATATTCCTGGGAGCTGTTGATAATTTATATATATATCTATATGAATATATATATATATACATACAGATTTCAATATTTACAGATATATACATGTATTCATATATGATGTTTTAAATTGATTTATGTACTTATTTGCATATTTAGTTTTTTATTTAATTCTTTATTTATTTATATTGCGGCCGATGGTATCCTGGATAGGGAAACTTGACTCTTCCCAACTAGTCTTGGAAGAAGATATGTTCGTTCCTGGGAGGGTATATAGATTCGAAAAGGTTTGGTTGTTCAGACTTGATGAAAACCACTATCTGGGATCGGAGCAGGGATTGATTTTTTTGGGAGTAATCCATATTCAACTATATAATGGTTTGGTGTTTTTTTGGGTTGGTGGTTTGGATTCCTAGGATCCCCGAAAATGAAAGGGATTGTTAGATACATGCATTGTCTTGACTGATGTATGTACATGTTTTATCATGTTTCTCAGATTCCTTTCCCCCTTTGAACGGTGTTGTCCAATCACTCCCACATAAACTTATGAAATCAAACCGAAGATTTTTTTTTGCCGTCGTCATATGTCCATTTGGTTCATGCCAGCACGCCAGGAAGTTACAACATTGTTGCTTCAGCAGTACCTTGGTGATTTGTGGTTCAACCTTTCTCCGGAATGATGTCGGGTGAAACGTCACCTTCAACGTTTGAAAAGGTGGCCCCTAGCAGTTATATAAGTGGAGTTATAATCCCATAAGTGGCCTTATAAATGGGTAGCTTGAGTTATAATCCTACTTATAATCACTAGTAGGGGCCCACATTGTACACTATAGAAACAAACAAAGAATGCCCAGGAACTGGCCTGAAAGGACTCTGAAAGAAATTGATTTGTGGTTGTTCTTGGATTTTTTGGAGCTGCAAAAGGATGCTTGTGGGATTGGAGCAGTTTCCGAGAATGAGATTGTGAAGTTGTGAAGCCATCAATGACTCAAGCAATCCTTTTTTTTTGGAATTGGATTCTCAGGACATCACATTCCCGGAAACATGTTTTCACAGTTGTAAGTTGCAAGGTGTTTCGAAATTAGCGCTCTGAAAGGTTCTGAAGGACGAGAATCCGAAGCTGGAAGAAATGTATTTAAAAAAATCCTTTGCTGAAGCGGATCCAGATTTTTTACAATTTTACTGTATGTCAACATGATGTCAATGCCATTCAATTCCAATGCCTGAATTTTGGAAGGTTGTTTTTTTTGTTGGAAAAAATCCATGGATGTCAATTTTTCAGTCAGCCTTGACCTCGGTCTGGGCATGGATGGGCGATCGTAGGGACGTGATTTGCATGTATATGCATGTCATAATGTCAAGCCTCACGTTTTTTGAATTCAACTTTGTAAAGGGGGACTCTTTTGATAGGGTTGGAGTGGGTAGTGAATGTTTTCGGGCTTTGATTTAGTATTAGATATACGGGTATTAATATGATACCATGATGTTTGGGGAATCTCAATTGTACAGATATGCATATATACACTACATATGTATCTATCTATCTATCTATCTATCTATCTAT